>ML799753.1:43760-89241 GCA_009831015.1 Picea engelmannii
TGTTTTTAAGGGGGCGGACATGTTAAGGTCCTAACCCGCACATAGGTAGATCAATGTATTCAGATGTAATAAAGGTCAATATTAATAAGACCTTTCAATAAAATAGAATAAGGCGGATTTAAGAAGACCTAATAGAAGCTTCTACTTCTAGAAGGATCTTCCTCTAGATGCTTCTCTTAATAGACACATTTAGTATAAATAAGGGTCGAGGGTATGAAAACCCTATCTTGGAGATTATTGTAACAGAGCACTTCTCGACTGGAGGTTTCCCCTCGAAGAGGCCTGTGAACATTGCTTTCTGAATCGAAGTGCTTTTCTATTGCTATTTCGTATATCATTTTTGTTTATTGTGAAGATTATGCTGGATATTTTACTGTTATTCTGCCATTTCCAGCATTTTATTTCTGTTCTGCATATTTTATATATCTGGTATCTTGCAGAAGCTTACCTCTATACCTACCATCGGTTCCCTTGTTCGGTCTTTTGACGAAGTTGGCCATTTCTTCATCATCTTCCGAGACATCATTGTTGCTGCTATATTCTTCTTGTTCCTTTTTCTTTTTCTTTGATCTTTTGGATGCTTTGAAGGCTATTTCTTTTACATATGGATTTTCCTGTTCAGTTCTCATTTCATATGCTGTGAATATTCCATGCAGTTCATCCATGCTTATTGAATTTATATCCGATATTTCTTCTATTGTTGATATCTTAGGGTTAAATCTCATAGGAAGAGATCTTAGTTGCATTTGAACAATTACATATTCTTCAATTTCTTCCCTCAATCCTATGATTGCATTCACTGTTTCATTGACTCGTAATAAGTAGGCTGCAATATTCTCATCTTCCTTCATTTTTATTTGTTCGAACTGACCTCTATAAGTTTGAAGCTTTGTTGCTTTGACTGTTGTATCTCCTTCATAAATATTTTGAAGCTTGTCCCAAATCTATTTAGTGGATTTACAATGTGACACTTAGGTGAATATAGTATCACTGAGACCATTCAAAAGTGCATTTTTAGCTTTGGAATTATTCTCACCGAGTTTCACTGCTTTATCATTTGTTGGTGGAACTGTTGGTGTTGTGTATCCATCTAAAATTGATTGCCAAACTTGAAATCCTTGTGCGTGTATATATGTCTTCATCCTTATGCTCCAAAAAGCATACTTCTGTCCATCAAAATGTGGTATTTCATTTTTATACAAGTTGGTACTCTCCATGATCTACCTTTCAATGGTTAAACTAATTTCTAAAGGAACCTTCTCTGATACCAATTGTTGGATTACTGGGGGGGGTGAATTAGTAATAGCGTAACTACAATCCATTTTCTTCAAATAATCCAAGTGTTATATCAATGTAGAATTATTATACAATAATGAGAATTAAGAAATGAACAATCACACACATACACAGTACACCAGTGTTTTACATGGAAACCCAAATCGGGAGAAAACCACATAATATTTTTTCTTATATGTCTTTAAGAATTACATTCATTGGAAGAACCAACTTCCTTTGTTTTCCAGCTGCAACTGGAAGGAAGCTCCAACCCTCGAGTTTCTCAGGCTACAACCTGAGGGAAGCTCCAACTCCCCAATTCTCTAGATACAACCAGAAGGAGGCTACAACCCCCTATGTTCTTCGGCTACAACCAGAAGGTGGCTACAACCACCTGTCCTTGGCCCTTCCAACCACCATGAAGTAGAAGTAGAATGATGGAACCACTGTCACACTATCACTATGATGCATACCATTGTAAACCTATACCAATAAACCTGAGCCATGAATCAACCATGCATCAACCTGTACCTCAACCTGTAAACAACTTGTACCATAAAAAAGTGCATCAACCATGCACCAACCTGTACCATAAACAAGTGAAACCAACCATGTTCCAAGTATGTACCAATCATGTGTCAACTACTCTTCAAGTATAACTCATCAATATGTACCAACATCATCAAATATACACCTTATGCATGTGCCAACTCATCAACTACTTGTCTCAACCATGTACCCAACTTGTACCTCAACCAAAAGACCTCATCAATTTCATCATACAAATATGATTTATAAATCTATAATAGACTTGGTTTATATGATCACATACCTAAAAACCTTCCTTAACTTTAAACAAAAACATACTAGCATTTACATCAAACTTTTCTTTAGTCTCACAAGACTAGTTTTGGATTAGTCAACAACTCTAACTTGAAATAATCATAACTTTGTACCTGTAATGAATAAAGATATGAAATTGATACACAATGTTCTTCATTTTGTTTTATGGAATTCCTCCAGGTTTCACTACTTGGAACCTCCCGGAAAAGTAGTTATAGCAAAAATGGCATACCTTGCTGAATTCTGGCTTATTCTAGAGAGCGACCTTGTAGAGCATGCCCCGCACGAAATATTTGTTGAATTGATATGAAACTGTAAAAACAATAATAAATAATGTACTATAGCCAAAATATTTTGTATTATTTAATTTGTATCTTTTATGAATAACTTATGACATTTTTACCTGAAACACCTGTTTTTGACTAGTTTCAGGATTAACCACAAACCCTATTTTCCATGGAGTGTAACTCCAAAAATACAAAGACCCACAAGCTGAATTTTTTACCAAAGATACTTGAATATGTTTCCTCAATGGAAGATAAATTTCATGGTATGAAGTATTATAGAAAAAACATTATTGCGAAAATGATGACATGACCTGTAAATAACATACTGTAGAAAGCATCATCAAAAGAATTTATCCTACCTTGAATTCCGGCCTTCTTTTCTTCACCTTCCCTCAGAAATTTGGATTAGATATAATTTGGTTACCTCAAACACCTATAGGTATTCAATATGCTCAAGTGTGTCTCAAATGAGAGAGCCTTGCCTCTTATTTATACTCTCCAAGTAGCTTCCTTAAAAACATCTTCTAGGTTACTTTGCCCACTTTCCTTATTTTAGGGTTAACCCACTACTAATTTCTCCATTAAATTTATTATTTAAATAATTTATTTTGTATTAACTTTGAATTATGGTACACTCATCAATTCACTTTATTATTTACCTTCTAAAATCTCTTAAACCACTTTGACTACTTTGACCTTTTGGGGCTTCTAGATGACATAAGAGGGTCCTCCAATTTCGTACAGCCATAACTCTCAAACCGTGAGGAGTTATGTGACGTTCCACATACCACTAGAAATGGAATGACATGTACCATCCATATAGAATAGTATTACTTGAAAATATATCAAAACTAATACCATTATCCATCAAACAAACTTGGTTCTATTACCCAAACCTGGGTTCTCCAACTTCTCATGGTCATAACTCTCTAACCATGAGGATTTATGTGACGTTACACATACCACTAGAAATGGAGTGAAAAGAAATATCCAGATAGGATAGTTTCAATGACAAATTCACTAACCTTCATCTCATTATTCTACAAATGATCATGGGTTCTCTAACCATACTTCTAGGATAACTCAATCCACAAAGCATCTTCCCGTGAGGTATTTCACCATAAGGGGACCACTTTGGAGTTCATCCATTTCTACTTATTATCAACCATGACAAGACAATAACGAGTCATATTTACATCAAACAAAATTGGGTCCATTACCCAACCTTTGTGCTTCGGGGATTTCTTCAAGGGTTGACATCAATGACAACCAACCTTAATCAACAAAGAGCTCGTCCTTCATGGATGTAAGGAAATAGGTTAACAACAAAAAGCCTAGAATTATCTAGCAGGAGTGGAACTCTATGCCCCTATGGACCACCAACGATTTATTTTAGGTGGTGAGGTTTTTCTTACACACAATGATGTTGTTGCACATTGATATATTGAGATTGTATTGAGAGAGATTGTATTCTTTCCTAATTTGGAAAAGAAAAAAGATATAAGATGCGTAGTTACAAGTCTATGTTGGGAAACCAAATAGCATGCTCAATTATGATGGATTTGGTTATTTTGTTTGCATATGGTGGTATGATGCATTGACTTGTCAACACCGATGTGTATTGGTAGGTCCCATGCATAATTTTATGTATGGTTAAATTAGTTTAACATAGTCGAACCCCTCATTTTTCTAACCAGTTTCCTTTTTAAAACAAAACATATAGTTACCTCCTAATTCTTTCACTTCCTTCTCAAATATATAATAGTTTGAAAAAGGTTTCTCCTGAGAAAGAGGTTACATTGAAAATAGGGGTAGTATATAGTCTCATGTATAAGACTATGGCTAAATGATATTAAAAATAACATGACCCCACTAGAGGCATCCTCAAAGATGACCACAAGGGACATTAGATTTCTTGAAAAATACTATTTACACGGAAACCACCTACCTGAAAGTGATTATGATTGGCTAAGAGTATGTCTTCCTTGTATATAAGGAAAGCGGATAACGACTTAAGACCTAAAATCATTTGAGAGGATTAAGTATCTATCCTCTTACAAACACCAACGAGTTATTTCAAGTGATGTGTTTTTTCTTGAACAATGGTGATGAGTTATCCAAAATTCATGGATAGAAGGAAATGATGACTATCCTCATTATAGAATGACAATTAAATTATGATAGGTTTTCCCACCTTACAAGAACCAACAAGTTATTTCAAGGAGTTGGGTTTTCTTGAACAATGGAGATTGATCCAAATGGATCCAGGAAGGCCTAAAAATCAAATTCTTGGAATCCCATGAAACCAATCTCATTTTGTCGGGCTCGTCTTTCTGATTTTGGCCATATTTTATTTTCCGCAAATGGACACCGTATGTGAAAGTTATCGCATTCTGATCGATTTCCCAAACAAGCAAAAAAGTCAAAAATTCAAAGTCAACAATCAATAGGTCATACTATTGACGTTAGAAGTACATCAACATGATGTGGCAGGTGACATTAGCATGAAATCATGATGATGTCAGTAGAGACATACGACAACACTAGAGGCTGACACATGGCAGGAAGATTTCACATTTTAAGGCTGAGTTGGAACAATACAGATTTTGACACGTGGCAGGCTAACGTGAAATGGTGGCAGGTGGAAGGATATGCATGTGAAACATGGTTGTATGGATGTGATGTGGCACCAGTGGCAACATGACACATGGAAGGTACGATAGTGACATGGCAGGATGACAAGTCAACATGTGGCATACAGGTTGACTATGCATTGACTGGGTCGATGACTGGATTGTATGGTCCAATAATAGGGTGCCATGTGGCACCCAAGATTTGGCCAATATTGTCTCATCAAAATTTTTTTGAGCCTCAAACAGATTTGACCCCCCAACAACCTACATAAGCAATGTCCTAACTACCAAGGTTGGGTTGTTTCTTGTTTTAACAAGTGGAAAAACATTTATTTTGGTTTGATTTTGGTGGGATGTGGGGATAATCCCCACTCAGCAGGGGGATAGCCTGACCGACCAGGAGCAGTTCAGAGGGCGCGCACGCAAGTGTTACACCATCCCATGGCCACATGGCCTTTCATGTGACCACCAACAGAGAATCGAAAGGTTTAGGGGCATGTGAGCCTAGAGATCAGCCACATGGGCATCCCATATGGCTAGGAGCCCAGAAGACTAGGGGGCGTGCCCAAATATTTGCCAATTTTGGTTTTTTTAACTATAGTAATTGGATTTCGATGCTGATTTAGCTTGATTTTTGGCCAAAAATGAGGATTTGGAGCCCTTTTTGAGGCCATATCTTGGGCGGAAGTTGGGAGGAGAACCCCAACTCCAAATCTATAAAAGATAGAGGTTTTTGACAGCATGAGAAGTTTCAAAAACAACAAAATGATGAATAATTTGAAAGCTTAAGCCATTTTTATGCAGGGAAGCCATTAAGGAAGTGGACTTTAGAGGCCATTTATGGGAGCTACACTCAACCTTTTTTAGTGTCGTCAGTTGTGTTGGATTATTTAGGTCAAGCATAACACATCCAAACCAGTTTGTAATCCATTTGAGAAACTTCTTGTGTAATTTTTTAGCATTGAATATTAATAATAAATCCTCCCCCGCTAAGACAAAGGCCCAGAGATGTAGGCAACCTTTCTGAACTCCATTATAAATCTTGGTGTTATGGTTTGATGTTCCTTATGTCTATTTTCTGTTCTATATTATTTAATATGGTTGCAACATTCTTTCATTAAAATATCCTTCCTCATTTAAGTTTTTGAATGGTAATTTAACACAGGCTTAAAACTCAACCAAGTCTTTAAAAGATCATTTTCAGATCAAGTGGTATCATAGCAGTTTGATAGTTGGTTGTTTGAGTTGCATGACTACCAGGGAAAAGCTAAGTCATGGTGAAGGAAATATTGTAGAAGGAGATCATGAGATTGGATCAAGAAAGAGGACATCCCAAAGTGAGAAGATGGCATCGGAAGAAGGTCTTTCTCAAAATGAAAGAGAGTTTCAAAGAACTTTATTTTCCATGTCAGAGATGGTAAAAGTGTTGTATGATGATTACTTGGAACAAAAGAGGCCTTTTCAAGGGGAATATTCAAAATGAGACAAAAGCGAAGAAGGAGAGGACCCTCCTAAAACTCCTCTACCTCCTTCATCTCCATATTCTTCTTCTTCAAGTACAAGTTCAACGTCTACTGCAAGAAAAAATTCTCATAAACATAATCATGATATGCCATTACTTAAGATTGATGTAAAATTAGAATTGCCCATGTATGATTGGGAAGTCAGTGTTGAGAGGATTGATAAATGGGTCAGACGAATGGAAGTTTATTGTAGTCTGAAACAAATCAACAATGAGGCAACCCAAATCAAATTTGCATCACTTCGTCTTGCAGGCACAACACTCATCTGGTGGCAGAGTAAGTTGCAACATGGTACTCATCAAGTTGGTAATTTATTTCCGTCAGGGAAAAAATTTGTTTTTGCACTTAGAAAGTAGTTTTATCCTTTGGGTTATAAGGAAAAGGATTTAATTGAATGGCAAAGTCTTAAACTAAGAAAAGGACAAATGGTGCAAGAATACACAGATGAATTTTGTAAGATGAAATTAATGTTAAATATTCCATTACATACACAATAAATTCTTATGAAGTATATAGGAGGTTTAGCTGCACATATTCGTAACACTGTATTTGTGTTTGGACCTACTAATCTTGATGAGGTTTATGTTCAAGCAACGCATATTGAAGTAGGGAAAACAAGAGTTGGTGTATCAGGGGAATCATCTTCAAGGAAATAAGACAAAATAAAGGGGTGATCCAGATTGATATCGGTGTCCACCCACCTTTTCCAAATGGCTCAAAACAATTTTCTAGCAATTTTGGCAATTTACTATTTTTAGCAGTTTTCACTTCATCTCCTAGGGTTAGGTTTTTGGATGTCTAGGGGTTTTTGAATTCATGTTTATTTTAAAAGGAATTCAAAGCCTCATTGTAATCATATTCTTGTGAATGAGCATAGTCGTCACATCTCTTCTCAAAGATAAGCTGCCACCATTCCAACAAGCTTGTTTCCGCTGCATTTTACAGTTTCAGCTTATTTCATTATTGAATAGAAAACCAATTTTACTGTATCTCTTTTATTTTGTGTTAAGAATCTGTTAATAATCTGTATTCATTTCATTCTTCTCATAAAATATGGATCAGTGGTATCAGATCGGTCTGCTCCTTGTCATCTTGATGCATGTCCCCAACGAGGTCAGAGTACAAAGAATTGGGTCTTGAGCTTGTTTCTCTTGAGGACAAAAGCTCTCGCATGTCCAATCGACCTCTCATGGCAGGAGAAAATAAAGATGATGGGACGGGAGATACTTTCAAACTGTTGATTAAGGAATCCCTCATGCAACAGAGGAATGAGATGATGGATATTTTCACGCAAATCCTTCGGCAACTACCAACAAGCAAAGCATCTTCTTCGAGCAGAGGCAACACCCCCTTCAAGGTACAAATAAATTTCGATATTCCTATATTTGAAGGTAAGATAGATGCAAATTCTATAGACAAGTGGTTGAATCTAATAGAAGGGTATTTTTCTTTCCATAACTTCTCGAATAGAGAAAATATTACTTTTGCGCTCCTCAAAGCCATCCCCCATGTCAAATATTGCTGGGAAAAATTCTGTGAGCAAAAGGAAATAGAGGAACCCTCATTATTTATAGTCATAGCCACCTGGGATTCCTTCAGGGATGTTATTAAGGAACAATACTACCCTGTCAGAAGTTATGATGACTTATATACTAAATGGACCACACTATGACAAGAAAGAGACCAAGCAGTGCCAGATTTCACAAATATCTTCCATACCTTGTGTATCAAGCTGGGTATCAAAGATTCATAGCGACATCTGGTGCTCAAGTATCATGGTGCTCTGCATAGATAAATCCAGACCGAAATGGAATTTCTAGACATCTCATCCTTGGGCACGGCCTACCAATATGCCATCAAAATCGAGCAGAAGCTCAAACAAAAGACACGAAAAATTCGGCCTCGAAACCCCTCACAAAAAAAGCCAGGAAAGGGAAACCCCAACCTATAGAAAAAAGGATGGAGAAAATATGGATAGTATCAAGACAACCCATCCAAGCCACAAGCAAAGAAGGACACTGGAAAGATAAAGAAAGATACCGGGAAGTGGTGCGACTTCCATAAGAGCCCTTGGAATAACATTGTTGATTGTCTCTCAAAGAAATCGCTGGTGGCCGAAGTGAAAGGCTTTGAATCAGATGCGGACTCTAACTTTGAGCCAGAACCAGAAAGGGGAAGACAGATCATTGATGTGGAACCCAATGCCACCGTTGCTACCACCAAACTCCAGCCTGGTGAACCAGATGAGCCAAAAGAAGGAGAGTGCCTCTTCCATTCACAAATGTGGGTAAAAGGCACCCCACTGCACTTCATCATTGATAGCGATAGCTAGAAGAACCTCATCTCCGGAGAGGTCATCAAACGGATGGCCCTTCCCACAACGCCTCACTCACAACCCTACACCATTGGATGGCTCCGCCAAGGAAGTGATCTTCACATCAGCCAATAGTGTCGATTGTCATACGACATCAAGCCCTTCAAAGATGAGGTATTGTGTGATGTTGCTCCTCTTGAAGTTTGTGATATTCTTTTGGACCAACCTTATTTATGGAAACACCATGTTGTATATGAATCTAGGCATTGTAGTGTTATTATTACTTTGAATAGGAACTTGTATAGGATGCCTGAGGAAGTCCCACCTAGTGTTATTTCCTTGATCTCTGCTAAGCAATGCAGGAAGTTCATCTCTCTGATGGGGAAGTTTTTATTCTTCGTGATTCACTCTCAGAATAAATGAAAGATCAAAGACACATCCAGGGTCTCTGCGGTCGACCTCTCCACACAGAAGAAGTAAGCATATAATGTCTTGGAAGAATACTTGGATATCTTCTCCTCACCTACCGGGGTACCTCTTCACTGCGAGGTCAAGCACCCCATCGATCTGACCCCCGGTGCACCGCTTCCTAATGGGACATTCTATCTTTGCTCTCTATTAGAGAATGAGAAGATCAAGTGACAAATCCAATAACTTCTCCACAAGGGGCACATCCATCCCAGCTCATCACCTTGTGGGAGCCCAATCGTGCTGGTACAGAAAAAAGATGGAACCTGGTGACTCTGCATTGATTACCGATCTCTGAATAAAATCACAGTCAGAAACCGGTACCCGATTCCCTGAATTGACGACCTCCTTGATCAAATCATGGGGGATAAATACTTCATTAAGATTGATGTGAAGTCTGGCTACCACCAGGTCCCGATAGAACAGACAGATGTATGGAAGACCACCTTAAAGTCAAAGGAAGGCCTTTTTGAATGGTTGTTCATGCCCTTTGGTTTGACAAATGCTCCGACCACTTTCATGAGGATGATGGACGATATCCTACGACCATTCACCAATAATTTTGTAGTGGTGTATCTGGATGACATTGTCATTTACAACAAGACTTGGGCCGAAAACTTGCAACATATTCAACAGGTTCTGCACACGCTGTGGCAGCACAAGCTATATGCCAACTTGGAAAAATGATCCTTCAGCATGGACAAGGTCCATTACCTAGGCTACATCATTGATCAACATGGTGTACATGTGGATCCATCCAAGATCTAAGTCATTTTTGACTGACCAGCCCCAACCACACTCACTGAGCTTTGAAGCTTCTTGGGCCTTGCCAATTTCTATCATAGGTTTGTGTTGGGATTCTCCCATATTGCATGGGCCCTCAGCCAAATCACCAAGGGTGGTGGTAAGGAAAAATTTGTGTGGGGTCAGTCCCAACAACAAGCGTTCGATGATTTGAAGCAACACTTGTGCTCATCCCTAGTACTTTCACTACCAGACCTACAATATCCCTTTGAGATTGAGACAGATGCTTCAGACTATGTTGTGGGCACCGTTCTCACTCAGCACGACCACCCTGTGGCCTATCTTAGTGAGACACTATCTGATGTTGTCCGTAATTACCCTACTTATGACAAAGAAATGTACTCCATTGTGCCAGCATGCTGCTAGTGGAGACATTACATTCTTGGGAAGGAGACAATCATCCACACTGATCATAAGCCATTGTATTTTATGTAGACACAAGGAAAATTGCAGAATGACTGCCATCAAAAGTGGTCCACATAATTGCAACAATTCCACCTCAACATCAAGTATAAAATAGGAAGCACCAATCGCATCATTGATTGCCTCAACATACCACCATTCGTGACACTCACCAAAATGCTAGAATCTTGTGACCATGAGACATCTGGATGGCCCCAAATCTATGAAGTAGACCCAGACTTCGCCACCACCTACCAAATGTTGGGTGCAAACATAGTTGTCGATAATTTCTATCTTCAGGATGGGTTGTTGTGTCGTCTGGACCATATCTGTGTTCCATCAAGAGAGTGACTGAAGCTGATCTGGGAAGCCCACTATAGTTGGGTGGCATGACACTTCAGCATCGAAAAGACAGTGGTGATGCCACAGAAAAATTTATGCTGGCCGAAACTCCGATAGGAGGTCAGCAAGTATATCAGGTCTTGCACTGCCTATGCTATTGCCGAACCAACCACTAAGAAACAGGTCCTGTACACCCCTTTTCCTACTTCTGATAGGCCATGGGAATCCATATCAATGGACTACATGTCGGGCTTCCCATGCACCAAATGGGGAAATGACTATTTTTTTGTGGTTGTTGATCGCTTTTCTAAGATGGCGATTCTGGTTGCCTGCAAGAAGAGAATCACAATAGAGGCCACTACCAAACTCTTCTTTTAATGGGTCTGGGTACATTTTGGACTCCCACAAACCATTGTCTCAGATAGGGATAGTTGATTTCTCAACACATTCTGGTCGAGCCTCTGGTCACTACTGGACACCAAGCTAACCAAATCCACGACCTTCCACCCCTAGACAGATGGCCAAACCGAGGTTGTAAATTGAATGGTTGTACATATCCTTTGCATGTATAATTAAAAGCACCCTCGCACATGGGATGAGATCCTTCCCTATGTCCATCATAGCTACAACCTAGCCCTGCATATCTCAACCAGTCACAACCCCTTTCAGGTGGGGTTGGGATTCCAACCATTGGGTCCCATAGATGTTGCACTTTCCCTTGCGGTCAGCTCGACCAAATCATCTCCTATTCAAAATGAAGCTGACAAAGCCACCTGCTTCATTGATCAGATCCAGCAAGTACACACAACGCCATGATCAACATCAGGTGCCACATAAGTTTCAGGTGGGAGACAAAGTTTGGTTGCACTTGCAGAAAGAATGCCTTACAGGCTCCCATCAGAAGCTTCCCCCACTCTATTATGGTCTATACACCATCACCAAGGCTATGGGGGATAATTATTTTGAGCTCAACATTCCTCCTTTCCTTGTCCTGCACCCAGTGTTCAATGTGGATCTCCTTCACCCTTATTTCCCATCATTATTGGACACTTCAGACATAGTAGAACAACTAACACCAATATAGCTCAACCTCGACTGCATACAATGGGAGTTAGGTGATCATATTGTGGACACATAGATCAAGGGAATTCGACAACAAAGGATCTATCTTTATCGAGTCGTCAAAGCAGGGAAGCTCCTGCACCAAGGCAAGTGGCTCACACAGGGCCAAATTCAGCAAAAATTTCCTCATCTGATGGGGGAAATCAATGCAATGGAGACCATTTATTCCTAAGGAGGGATTACTGATCCATATGTATATTGATGGCCACCCGCCTTTTCCAACTGGCTCAAAACAGTTTTCTGGCCATTTTGGCAATTTACTATTTTTAGCAGTTTTCACTTCTGGGGCCATTTTGAGGGCCTAAATTAAGGTTTTCCGGGATTAAGATTCTCAATGATATCTAAAGGCATGATTGAGGCCCCAAAATTATTCTCCTCAACAATACCTTTCCAATGGGCTATCATATGCCTAAGATGGAGATCGTATGCAAAAGTTACGACCCTGGGAAGTTAATGTACTAACTTACCCAAACAGGGCCCACATGAATTTTGACGCTTCATCTCCTAGGGTTAGGTTTTTGGATGTCTAGGGTTTTTTTCATTCCTGTTTATTGTAAAAGTCCTCTAGATCCTCATTGTAATCATCTTCTTGTGAATGAGAGCAACTGTCACATCTCTTCTCAGAGATAAGCCACCACCATTCCAGCGAGCTTGTTTCCGCTGCATTTTACAGTTTCAACTTATTTCATTATTGAATAGAAAACCAGTTTTACTGTATCTCTTTTATTTTGTGTTAAGAATCTGTTAATAATCTATATTCATTTCATTCTTCCCATAAAATACAGATTAATGGGAATGGAAAGAAAGAAAATTAAGCGATAGTGGATGGAAGCTCTCTTACAGGCATTGCAAGAAAGAAGGGCATGATGATGACCATTGCTGGAAATTGCACCCAGAGAAGACACTGAAGTGGTTCAAAGAGAGTAAAGGGAGGAAAAATGTTGCAACAACAATACGATCAATAGACTTGGAGTATGATTTAGGTGATGAGACTAAAATCATAGCAGTTGGTTTGTCAGGTAAAATTGGTGATGGTTATGATTCTAGAAGTAAATTTTTTCACATAAGGGTTATAATGAAACATAATAAGATCAATACATTGATATATAGTGGATCTCAATCTAACATAATTTCCGACGAAGTGGTTAATAAATTGGTCTTAAACACTAATATGCATCGCAAACCCTATTCACTTAATTGGATAAGAAAAGATCATAAATTTCCCATAACAAAGCAATGCATCATAAAGTTTGCAAAATACATCTATGTATGTGGATGAGGTAGCATGTGATGTGGTGCCACTAGAAACATGTGGAATGGTCTTAGGTAGCCCTTATTTATATAATCTCAAAGCAATATTCTACAGGGAACGGAATCAATATCACTTAACTAAAGACGGCAATGGATATGTTTTACACGCTCATCACATAAAACAAAATCAAACTCTTCAAACAATGGAACAATTAAGGAAGGAAGATTATGCAAGAAACACATTTATAATTGTGCCAATTAAAGAATTTTATCTTAAGCATGAACATGATATGGTTGTAGGATGGGAATTCAATCATTCTTTGCTTCAAGATAAGTTAATGTCGTGCAAGCACAGCAAACATATTGGTTCATTTGCAGTCATATTTCTGATGTTATATCTAGTAATGTTTTCTACATGGATGGTAGTGGATTCAGTAAGATGTGAACGAGTTCAAGTGGCTAACAATATGCTTTCGGTTGTCATGGTTATTATGAAATTGACTATGATGTGACAAATGCACAAGACAAAGTTTAAAGACAAAGGACAAGTGGGGTGGCCTATCCCGCACTTGATGACTGGTTAATATCCTTTTGGAGGACCAAAAGGTCTTAGTGGGGAGGTGTGATCCAAATGGATCCAGGAAGGCTCATCATGTTGATTCCGAACATACATATTTTTCCGAAAATGGACATCGTATGTGAAATTTATTGATTTATGATCGATTTCTCAAACACGAAAAAAGTAAAAAATTCAAAGTCAACAGGTCATCCTATTGACGTCAGTAGTACGTCAGCATGATGTGGCAAGTGACATCAACATGACATCATGATGATTTCAGTAGGGACATGTGGTAGCACCAGAGGATGACATGCAGTAGGAAGATTTGTCATTTTCAAGCTGACTTGGCACGGTACGAATTTTGACACGGGGTATCGTATAGACGCTGACACGTGGCATGATGACGTGATGGTACGAATGTTTCATGGAACCAATGGAATCATGACACGTGGAAGGTATATTAGTGATGTGGCAGGATGACAGGTCGACACGTGGCGTATGTGCTGACTATGCAATAATTATATAGGTGACTAGGTCGATGACTGGATTATACGGTCCAATCACAAGGTGACATGTTGTAACATCCCAAGACTGAGCCCCAATTGTAATTGTGAATGTAAATATGTTTTTTAGGTTGGTGAGCCAAGTGATTATAAGCTAGGAGGCTTATGTGATGATTAGGCCAGAGAGCCTAGATGCTAAAGGCAAAAGATCTTGTTTTTGTATATGTAAATACTCATATCATTAATACAGATACATCACTGCGTGTAGACCAACCATGAAGAAAGGGTTATGGGGGAATAAGATCCACTAGGTAGGGTAAGGGAGGGGGATAAGTGTCTAGGAATAGGGGCTAAGATAGAGGGCTTAACTCTAAGGGAATAATATTTTATTATTATTTCTCAAATGTTATGGTTGACATAAGCCGTGTTGTCCTAAGTTCCCAGGGGAGGGAACGAGTGCTAAGTGGAGCTCATACAGCTTCAGGAAGACAGGTTTCAACCTGGGCACATGCAATTATAGCTGTTAAATCCATCTCATTGGGGGGTTCACTCTCCACTCTCACGTTTCTCCCTAGGATTGTGTTCCTCAAGACCCTCATGATTTTGGCAAGATGACCATTCTTCCTGATTCACCAGGGGATTCACGCATATAAATTTTTCTCCATCATCAACCTTTGATCAAGAACACACCTTGGGAACCTACAGTCACACTCGAGCTATCATGTGTATCACCTGTGAAGCATGACACAGCCTGTAACTTCCTGATCTCATGTTCTGTCTTAGAATTTGGCGGTTACAGCCCACACGGTTCCTTGGCTGAGTGTGGCTTGCTTCCATCATATGTTCTTTTACCGAGCTTTGTTGTTTCCATCACCTTACTTGAACTGACTTAGAATTTGGATTGAAGAAGTAAGTTGTCAGGTCTGTGGTTTGAAGAGGCGGGTTGTCAGGCCCGTGTATTGAAGAAGCAGGTTGTCAAGCCTGTGAGAAACTCTCTCCAAGTGAGATATTTTGTCGGGAAGGAAGAAGTAGGTTGTTAGTCATGTGAGAAACTCTCTTCATGTGAGAGAGGTTGTTGGGGAAGTGATTTCTCTTGGACGGAGCCCAACAATAGCTATAGTTCTCTAAGAATTCCTATCTGTCCTGTTGTTGAAGCCCTGGAAGGGAAGTGGGGCATTTGAAGGACTGTTGAGAAGAGAAGGGGCACACTTCCTAGGGTCGGACAAGCATGTGGGGAATGAGAGGTTGTAGGCTGTGTGTATAAGTTGGATATTGGGAGGGAATCCTTCCTGATTGATTATGTATCATCCCATTGTCTCATCCTAGACTAGGAATCCCTTTACCCAGGTGGAGTTTAGTCCCATCTCAGGGGTGACCCATTGTTGAGAGTGATGAGTAGTGTGGTCTATGGTTGGGAGGTTCGTGGAAGGTCTGCATGCAGTTTGTGGTCTTCTCTAAAACTATAAGTACCATTTATGTGTTCATTTACTTGCTTTTTATTTGTACATGTTTTATATTTATGAGTTTAGCCTGTATATGTTGTACGTATAGGATTTACTATTATTTTTGCATTTATTTGTATATTAGCATAATGTAATTTTCTATTAAGTTATATATGTATGATGTTCTACAAGAGTTTCTATGTGCCATAGCCCAGAAAGTCTATGGTTGGGTATGATACCTTTTGGGTTATCAAAATCTCAGTAAGAATGTGTTTTTCGGCATCATGAACCAGATTTAGTGGCCGAGTACATTACAAAATGGTATCAGAGCTAAGTGAAACATCCAAGAAGTGATGTTGCTCGGCCTGTTGGTGGTTAGGGATGTTACAAAATGGTATCAGATCTAAGAGAGACGTCCAAGAAGTGACGTTTCCCAGCCTTTTGGTGGTTGGGGACGTCACAAAATGGTATCAGAGCCATGGTTTCAACACTGAGCCTGGATGGGCCATGTTAGTGAAAGATGAAGCAAAAGTTTCAGAAAAGAATTCTTGTCAAAATGGACAAAACTCAAGTTCAGAGCCCATGGTTTCAACACTAAACCTAGATGGGTTGTGTATGAGTAAATGGAAGTTACAGAGTGCCAGAAGGCCATTGAAAGAATACTTGGACTGTTTTTGGAAACACAGGAGGTGTAACAAGTTTAAGAAATGGCCATAGGGAAAGAAATCACAACAGTCGTGGTGTTGGGCTGTTAGATTTGGGTGAGAGCAAGATAAATCGTCAAATCAAGCGAATATTAAGTCATGACCATCAGATCTTATTGAAGGGAGATCAACGATGGGAAACCATTGAGGAAATCACAATAGAAATTAAAGCATGAACTAGTTGAGACTCCACAATCCCTTAGGATCATTGATATTTCTAGATCAACAGATCAATAGTGGATATCGATAGCACTACAGACGAGCATCTTTGCATTGCGGAGATCGGGAAGGAAATTAAAGCATGAGCAAGTTGAGTTTCCACAATCACTCCTGGTCATTGATATTCAAGATCCATTAAAACATGGCTGTCGATATTGCAAAGTGAGATAAGCACCCAAAGGTTAAGCCAAGGTCACAACTCTCCATCACATGTAGAGAATACAAAGCGAACTTTGTGCATATCCTGTCTATAGATCCAAACAGGAGACAAGTGTTAGAAGATCAGCTTGTTTGGGAGTTCAACGTTCAAGATAAATGGAGTGTGATGATGTGCAAAATCTCGAAGTCTGAAGTTAATATGGACCATTCATCGTAGGAGAAGTGTGTCAGAAGATTGGCTTGTTCGGGAATTTGAGGTTCGGGAGAAACGGGGTATGCTAAGGTGAAATCTCCCGAAGCCCGAAGTCTCGAAGTGACATGGTCTGTTGATGTCACTAGGGATGACGTGGACACATGGGATGTGTGCCACGTGTCAGTGAGTTATGAACCTTTGTAAGATAGAAATGCAGTTAGAACATGACATATGTCATCCACCTGATTGGGCCATGTGTCGACTTCGTGTGTCCTGCCACATGGGGCTCATAGTGGTGGCACAAGGTAGTTAATCTTGGCGAAGAATTTAGTCAGATCGGCCCCGCATAAATTTGATCATGATTTATCAATATCGATGGTCAGGAGACATTGCGAAGATCGAAGTTGCGTGAAAGATAATTCTACAAGGTGGTCCTGCAATTCAAACCATCGTTTCCCAGAAGGGGTACATGTTAGTGTGGGGAAAATCGTGGAATGATCGATGAGTTACTCCAAAACCGCCAAACCATGTCCCTGGAATTTGAAAAGTATAAAGTTTGATGTGATATTTTCAACATTTATTATTTCAAGCACGAAAACTATGGGCCCTAGTGGATGCGTGGCGCCAAATCGTGAAGTTCGGAGACTTGACACTCCAGAAGAAATGGTGCATGAAGGAATGGAAGGAAGAAGTTTCTGAAATTCCATAGCACCGAGGTGACATGACATAATTACATCACCGGGGGTGACATGAAAGTGTTCATAGATTAGCGGTTCGAGAGTTTTGGGATGTGCAGATGTGAAATCCTCTGAAGTCCCAAAGCTTTGAATCTTCGATGTCCCAGAGCTCCGAAGTCGGGATTTCTATAGTGGGTATTAGTCATTGGATGTTGGGAAGTCGTAGACCACTGATCCACCCTACTTCGCTAGTTCGTTGATTCAGAACTCCGAGAGATTTGTTGGAAAGTGATTTGGAAACCACTGAAGCTGGAGTCCCTGAAGCTCCGATCCACCTTAAATTCGAGCAAGGAATGTGGATCGTAGATCCACCGTTCTTCGTATGCTATCAATGCATTGTTTTGTGATGTTTGGACACATGGAAAAATGGAAACCTATGATTTTTTGGAGCCCTGAAGTCCCGAATATTTGGATAAGCGCATATCATCCTAGTGCTTGGTCATAACCCATGGTCACATGAGATTGGGGGCCAAAGAAAAGGGCTAGTGCCAATAAATTGATTTCAAAACAAGGGGGGCTTAGAGAAGGAGTTAGTGGGGTCCCAAATTGTATGGACATGTACCTAAAGATGTAAAGAAGTCTTGTGTACCTTACAAGAGGATCCAACATGAGCTCGGGAACAAGATTCATCTCCAAAGGAAGATCACCTGTGAAAATATCATCTTCACAAGAAATACACTTTTTGGATAGCCATTAAGGTTAAGGTAGCTCACGTAGCCATGGTGAAAGAAGATACAGGAGCCGTCGATCTAAGGAAAGAATAGATAGTGACCGTCGAAGCATGAATTCAGTAGAAATCCACAACAGTCATCATATATGGGAGTTGCAGAGGGGGACTATCAGATCAACACCCAATTAAGTCTTGACCGTTGGATCATCACAAGTAAGATATATGGTGGAGAGAAGTTTAGGATATTGGGGTTAGAAATAACATCTGTGTGGGTTTAACCTCTGCAATACTCCTAGATTTTCGATATGTAGATTCAGAAAGATCAATGGTCGACATCGATTCCACTACAGGCGAGCAGTTTCTATTGTGGAACTCGGGAAAAGAGATAAATTTTGTGTTATTTGGGACTCTGCAATTGTCCCTGATCATATATCTCCATGTCAGTTCAAGCATGATCTTCAATCCTCGATAGGATTTCAGTTCCTGAAGAATTGAGCGAGGTCATAGTCTCGATCACATGGGTCAGATTTATAGATCCTTTGGGCATACGAGAAGAAATAGGCTCAACGCCTCTGAATTAAAACTTTGGTTATGTGGATATTCGATCCTATTAGTGATCAAATCTGAGAGCTAATACAATACTCGGGACCCCGATTTCAGGGTTTATAGTGCAGTTACAGGAGAATACTGCATAGAACAGTTTTAGGATGGGAGGTCATGCATCAACAAATTTTTGCTCAAGACTCGGAATTGAGGAAGGAAGCAGTCCTGGGAAAGGTCTTGGAAAGAGGATTCCAAGTATTCAACCATAATTAAGGATTGAGTAGCTCAGATCACAGGAAGTGAGAAAGAATATTGTGGGTGACCATAAAATAAAAATTGGGCCTATGTAACCAAAATGGTATATTGTGGTTCTAGCTAACAAATTTTTATGTATGTCTGTTTTTGGATGTAATGATTACATTTAAAACATAAAAAAATAAAAAAATAAATGCTAGAGATGTCTACAGATCGAAGAAAAAATGACAAATAAAACTCTTCACTTTACATTTAGGATCTGTAAGAAGTTATTGGATCAGATGTTGGGTCCAATAAGCAACATGGAAAACCCGAGTAAAATTCTGGTTCAGGGAAGACCTGTTCTATACAGATTGATATATATATATATATATATATATATCAGAATGCTAGTATTTTGATAAAGAAAGACGAAATGTGTGCATGGATAAAGTGACAACATCTCCAAAGTTCAGTCCTACAGTTTGGAGATAGCAACCCCATTATTGCTATCGGAATGTGCAGTGGAAGCATTGTATGAAGGTCATCAAAGGTGACATGTTGGAAGTTGAATATGCATGTCAAAAGAAAATGAGATGGGTTATGATAGGAGAAAGTAATAATTCATCAAGAAAATCCAAGTGTTGATATTATCAGTCATGTAAATGCTAAATAAAGTACCTCAAGAAGGAAGTTGGTGTTAACTATCCAAGGTTATTCAGAGAACATGACTAAAAATGTAATGGGGTCATGTAGGAGTTGGATCATAGGGATCCAAGTAATAGTGGGATGCTGAAAATTAATATCAACATAATATGTAGTTGCAAGTCCATGAACATCCTAAGATATTGGAAGAAGAAATCATGAGTTAGACATCAAGCTAATGGGAATGTAGGACAACACTCCAGGAGGGAAATCAAGAATAGTATAGGATTTTTCATGCATTCCAAATGTATTGAATACATTTCCACGATAGCATGGAGATGTCAAAGCCAATAAAGACTTCAAAATAAATGAATCTTTGTAGAGAATAAGTAAGGAACCATGAAGAAGAAATTTGTTCTATGCATGGTTTTGAATGAAAAAGAGATGGTGCCTTGAGAAGAATCCATATCAAGTGGCATAGAGCCATGAGTGACATCCCCAAAGGTTGGAGTTATCACTTGAAATTATGAAATAAATTAAAGCAATATTAAGTAATTTTAATTAATTATATGCAGCTAGCGAAGGAGGCATATGTGCATCCTTACAGTATGCTATATATTGGCTATGCAAGCCAAGTTTGAGGCTAGTTGGCAAGGAGAATAAAAGAGTGCAAGAAAACACAAATACTAAAGTACTCAGTCAGGAAAGGGTTGAAGTAGTTTAGTCCGAAAAATAAATGGATGTTGAATATCCAATGTCTATAAGATATCATGATTGGAATTATAATTCATCCAAGTATGAGTTGGGATAGAAGGATCCAGGATATAAATAAAAGTTGAAGGTTAATATCATCTTAAGCATTAGGCTGGAAAAACAAAGGCAACCAAGAGTGATTTGGCTAGAAAGTGCTCAGGTTAGAAATAATAATGCATAGTGGTTACAATGAGAGCACATGAAGATTCAGAAATCCAGAAGAATTGAATACTTATGGGATCAACAAGGGAAAATGATACAGGGAGAAAGAAGTTATTGCAATTACTATAGAAGAAAGTATGTTATGGCTTGTTGGGATAGCCATAAAGAGAGAATGCTTGCATGTTTGCAAGTGTTGCTGATGATGTTGCTACAAATGGAAGGAAGCAACATAAAGATGGAATATTGATTATAAGACCGATAAGAGACATGAGAGCTTATATTGTCATCAGCTAATCAGGTAGCATCAAACTCATTTAATGGAAGCTATGCAGGTAAGTATTTCTCTTTTGAAATTATGTTGCATAATTGCGAAAAGGAAATTCAGGTAAGAATTTCCCCAAATTGAATTTTTATAATATGTACTATGGTATTGTTTAAGTGCATTAACATGAATAAGTTACCACTAAGTGTGGTAAAGGCTATAGGCATGTTATAGTTATCAAATCTTCTTAGCTTTTGAACGCACACACTGCCATAGTAGCATGTTATGTTAATTTGGTTATGAGGTAATAACCAAAGAAATAGAAGATAAGAACTTGTTATAGGAATGATGTTAGGAAAAATAGTCATGTATGAGACCATGACATGGTTGGATATGGAAATGTATGGATATAGAAAGGTTGAGTACCACACAAATACCCACTGAGCTTCCTACATTTAAGTGAAACTTGGAATTCAACCTTTTTGCTAAGACTAATGACACCACAAAATTATATTCTTGGTGTAGTGTTCGGGTCGAAAAGGAAGGAATACAACTAATCTAGAAGACAATGGGAAGTGTGTGGTGAATGTGTCAAGACATTGGCTAGATTTCCAATTTATGGATGGTGAGATACATGACTTAGATAAGGATCTTTCTGAAAATCAATGCAAAGGTGCATTAGATAAATAGGCATTGAGAGTTGCACTCATGCCTAGTAAGTGGGAGAGTTGCACTCATACATGATAGAATTGTATACTTAAATGCATTTCCTGAATGTGTTCTGTGAGTGCATGCAGATATATTATTGCATGGAAATAATTATACTAATGGTTGAAGTGTTGCTAACTCATGGAATTGAGAACAATTCAAGAGTTGTTAGACATTGCAACAAGAAAGTTGCAATTCATGTAGTCACATGAACATTGACTACATGAAAGTTTATGTTCAGAAAAATAAGTAATGAATTTACTAATATTAATGAGGAATAGGCGTATGCATAGAATGATAATTCATTTTATCCAATAAATCGTTTGTGGTTGTGATTGAATTGTTAGTTATGGACAATTCTCATAACACTTCATAAGGTTTTTGTACATATTGCAATAAGAGTATGATGTACAGGAAATACTGACAATTGTTGGTTGAATGCAAGATAGAAGCATTGCAGGAAAAATGGTATTCAACATGGTGCTTGTTGAAAGCCATAAGAAAGACTGCATCCTATTATTGCAACAACAATGAAAAAAGAAATATGAAAAAAAAAGAATTTCATATTTTGGGAAAAGTGGAATTCCTTATGAAATTAATTTGATTTCTAAATGAATTATTTTATGTTCTCTCATGATAATTGCATGTGTGTGATGTAGATGAGATAATAATGATCAAAGTTGGAATGTTGGGAAAGAACAACTAATGTTGATGACACTAAAGCCCTATAATTTTAGAACCTTGGTGGGGTTCTGGTAATGGGTTAGCGCTCTCCTTGTGTGTGAAATTCTTGGCAAGATGGGTCATTGAAGGACTGCGTAGCAGTGAAGGGATGCCTGAGCCTGGAAGGGAGAGTGCAACAAGGAGGAGGCAACTCATGGATGCTTATGGCATGGTAGCTACCATAAGGAGGGTGTGTCAAATGGAACAATGAGATGAATTATTTTTGGAAGAAGCTCTATGGAATAGAGAAACTGACTTCTAGCTGTAGTATGAATACCATATTTGGTGCTGGAAAGAAGATCACCAGATGGATAACAATATTCCAATAGCTAAATCTTGGAGAGTTTTAAAGAATTTGAATGGTACATGGTATATAATGAACTGAGTACAATGCATAAATAAAGGGAGGGGATTGTAACATCCCAATGTTGAGCCCTAATTGTAATTGTGAATGTAAATATGTTTTTTAGGCTGGTGAGACAAGTGATTATAACATAGGAGGCTTATGTGATGATTAGGTTGGAGAGCCTAGATGCTAAAGGCCAAAGAGCCTATTTTTATATATGTAAATACTCATATCATCAATATAAATACATTGTTGCGTGTAGATGGACCAAGAAGAAAGCATTATGAGGGACTAAGCTCCACTAGGTAGGGTAAGGGAGGGGGCTAAGTGTCTAGGCATAGGGGCTAAGCTATAGGGATTAACTCTAAGGGAAAAATATTTTATTATTATTTCCCAAAGGCTATGGTTGACATAAGCCATGTTGTCCTAAGTTCCTAGGGGAGGGAACGAGTGCTAAGTGGATCTCATGCAGCTTTAGGAAGACAGGTGTCGACTTGGGCACATGTAGTTATAGCTGGGAAAGCCATCTTATTGGTGGGTTTTCTCTCCACTCTCACGTCTCTCCCCAGGCTCGTGTTCCTCATGACCCTCACAATTCTGGAAAGTCTCACATACTTCTCAATTCATCAGGTGATTCATGCATAGAACTAGTTCTCCATCATCGAACTCTGAGCAAGCACACACCTTGGGAACCTCCAGTCACACTCGAGCTATCCTGTGTATCACATGTGAAGCCCGACGCACCCTGTAAATTCTAGAGCCTGTGTTGTGTCTTAGCGGTTGGTGGTTACAACCCACACGGTTCCTTGACTGAGTGTTGATTTCTTTCATCCTATGTTCTATTACTGAGATTTGTTGTTTCCATTGCCTTACTTGAATTGACTTAAAAGTTGGACTGAAGAAATAGGTTGTCAGGCCTGTGGTTTGAAGAGGTAGGTTTCCAGGCCCATGGATTGAAGAAGTAGGTTGCCAGGCCTATGAGCAACTCTCTCTAGGTGAGAGAGTTTGACAAGAAGGAAGAAAAAGGTTGTAAGGCTTGTGAGAAATTCTCTCCATATCAGAGAGTTTTTTGGGGAAGTGATTTCTCTTGGAGGGATCCCAACAACATCTATAGTGCTTTGAGAATTCTTGTCTGGCCTATTGGTGAAGCCCTGGAAGGGAAGTGGGGCAAACGAAGAACTATTGAGCAGAGAAGGGGCACACTTCTTGGGGTGGGATGGGCATGTGGGGAATGAGAGGTTGTAGGCTATGTGTATAAGTTGGCTCATGGGAGGGAATCTTTCCTGATTGACTGTGTAGCATCCCATTATCTTAGCCTAGCCTAGGAATCCCTTTAGCCGTGTGGAGTTTAGTCCCATCTCAGGGTTGACCCACTACTGAGAGTAATGAGTAGCGTGGTCTATGGCTGGGAGGTTCGTGGAAGGTTTGCACGCATGTCGGGTTGAGAAAAAGGTATAAATATTCTCCTTGTTACTATGGTTTGTGATATATTCTTTGTTGACTTTTCTATTAATTTGAAGTAATTAGGGAAGAAAATGGTTAAAAATGCTTTAGGAAATAATATTGAATGATATTAGATATTTTCTAAACTTTGGGTTGAATTGTTTTGATTTTATGAAGAAATGGACAATTGATGTTAACTAAAGATAATTAAGAAGATCATGAAGATGCACATGCCATTGAAGATCAAAGAAATCAGGCACAAAATGGTTCAAAGGAAGATTGACTTTTTATCTTGCAATCTTCATAAATAGTAAAAGAAATACCGAGGATCTCTCAATCCTCAGGATAACTTAATTTACTTATCTCATTGTAATATATAAAGGATAGTGGACGATAGAGAGATACCAAAGAATTTAACCAAGAATTCAGATCTCTCAATTGTTGGCACTCTGTACAACAATCCCATTGTAAATGATTTATGATTTATGAAATTAATGAAAGATTCAAGCATTTTSATCATTTTTGTGTACTAATTTTTTCGTAGCAGTATCTTCTGAAGACYGTGGGCCCAGTCGGCAGGAGCTACTATCTTGTYTGTAATCTTATTAATTATTTTATAGTTCTGTGATTTGAATTTGCTTTCAACAATTAAGATAGACTCGTTAATGTGTTGATTCTTTTATGAATTGGTTATGATGTTCCATTTGCAGAGAGTAGATGTTCCATTTGGAGATTATCGATTGTTGTTCCATTTCCATTTGATGTCAATTTATTGCTTGTGAATTCCTTTCATTTAAATTAGCACTTGTTGCTCCTTCTGTTAAATTTTCATTTGTTGTTCCTTCTTAAATATTCAACARAACACTGTTCCTTTCCAACAAATTAATTAATCATTGAGAGATTGATTCATCAAGTGTTTTCGTAGATTAAATTACTGTTTCTTAGATAAATGAATGAATTCAGTAAAATGATTGATGCTTTGATTCATGGTGTGTTATTGTTCAGACTATAATTTTGTTGATTGAGTTATTAGTTTCAGATTTTTTAGTTAATGTGTGAAGAACTTGATTATCACAGTAATTTAGATAGACTCAGATTTGTTGTAACTAAATTATATACATGATTTAAACCTCTACGACTATCTACATAGACTTTGCTGACATTCTTGAGAGAAAAGATGAATCCTCGGTTGATAAAATTAATGTCAGACTAAGGTTTTTTTTAGGACATATTTAGAACCCAACATTTTGGCATCGTTGTCGGGGAGAATGTCAAAGATAGTATAGGTTGTGTCTCTGAAGGATGAGGTATTGAAAATGGAAGGTAAGAACCTAGGTAGGCAATAAGTAAAATGCTTGTGCCAACACCCACCTTCAGCTGATGCATAGAGATTATATAGGTGCATAGAATTTGTGTCAGTGTGTATGACTAAGAAGAAAGAACCTGAAAAACAAAAACCCTAACCAAAAACTACAAAAGACCAGGGCCTAGTGCCCCCTGGAAGGATCACTTTTATAGATTAAATTATCCGAAAAGTTGAATCTCAAGCCTAGGTTGGACCTAGAAAAGGTTCTACCCAAGCCCCTCATGCGGAAAATTCACCAACTGTAGCTCATGATGAGGTTCATAGCAGAACTAAAGGAACTAAACAGAGCTTCCAAAATACACATACCCCACTTTTCAGTCCTTTAGGTGAGGGGAATTCATGTAATTTGAAAGAAGGAGAAGGGGAGACCATTGGAATTGTTGAGGCAAACCCACTACCACCTGAACCTAGATCTCCTTTGATTTTGGAAGGAGAAGGAATGCCTAAAATCCTAGACATAGGTAGCATGATTAAATCTCCTACGAGACCAAGTAATCAACCACCCTGAATAGAACACCCATACCAAGAAATCCATGAAGACTATTGGCACATGTTTTACCAAATGGCACAACAAAATCAGTCGCGACCCCAGACTTCCACTTTGGAGTATCCTATAGTTGATCTGGTTGCTAATGCCCCATGAAATCCTTTCCACTACAAAATATTCCAACCTTCAATGGATTGATCTCAGAGGACCCTGACACGTTCTTATTCGAGTTTGATGTCCTATGTAGAGGCTATGACTATACCTATGAACCCCAGAAACTAAATCTATTGCCTTCCACTTTGAAAGGAGAAGGTTTACAATGGTTTATGGGACTAGGGGGAGGAGCTATAAATTCATGGGATGAAATGAAACAAGCCTTCCTTACGAAATATTATTGTAGAACCAGGGATTTAAAGGATGAAATCTTTAATATGACTGTAAAAGAAAATGAAACACTAGAAGAATATGTTGAAATATTTCAATATAACCTGCAAAGATCACCTTATAGTACACTACCAGGTGAGGTACTTAAAGCCACTCTAATAAAAGGTATGCAGGATTAATGAGTAGAGACGTTAAATTTGATGGGAAAAGGTGATATTTATCAAGAAACATATGATGAAATTATCCAATTGTGTAGCGTTTGCACGGTAGTGCACAAACCATATCAGGAATACGCACCCCCATCACCAGAAGAAACAACATTACTAGTGGGAGTGTCACTCGAGCATAAATTGCTAATCTTTTAGAAAAATTTAAAACGTACATTTTGTGTACTCTGACTACACAATTGGATATTTTGCAGGTTAAATAGAAACAAGAGGAAGCAAAAGAGTCATTGGCTATATTTTTTCCATGATGCAGGAGGAAACATGGTTTGAGGGAGTGTCCCTTGGGCGTGGGTCAGAATTGCGCCGTCTGTGCCAAAGACCATGCGACAGAGAAATGTCCATCACTCCCAGGACTAAAAGTTGTCTTTAAAGGAGCAGAAGAGGAAACAGAACCAGTATATATGATGGCTCAGCATCTCCAGTGACAGGATATCCCCCTAGGTACGCTACAAGATCCTTAATCTTTCTTTTCTGGGCAGTATAATCAACAACATAATTATGGAAACACATGGCAGGGC
Source organism: Picea engelmannii (assembly GCA_009831015.1). Lineage (NCBI taxonomy): Eukaryota > Viridiplantae > Streptophyta > Pinopsida > Pinales > Pinaceae > Picea > Picea engelmannii. The sequence continues at coordinate 71,012 of ML799753.1, forward strand.
CAACCATTTGCTAATCCCACCTAGAAGTCCCAACAATATCCTACTACACCCTGGACAAATCAACCAGTTTCTAATCCTACTTAGCCTAACTTGCAATACCCTACCCCATTTTTCCATAATTCAAATAATAACCTCTATCCTTCACAGTGGACTAGCACAGTTGCCCAAGCCCCCAATTGGACTCAAACCTGGCAGTGCCCCAGGGGACTGACTAGTCAACCCATGGGAATGGCTCCTCAAGCTCAACCCACTTTACAAGCTCCACTTCAATTTCCCCAAAATCTCCAACCTCAAATACGCCCTCAATTACCAGCTCAACCCAACCCGAATTCTAATAATAGACCAATCCATCTCATGTAAATTGTCGAGAATTTGGAGGGTGAAACAAACTTTGTAGGGTGCAACGAACTCCGGTTGAGATCAGGGCATGTAATTGCTTCTGAGGAAAGTGACATTCATCAATAACATGAGAATGAGAATGATAGACAACCAACAATAAAACCATCAACTGTGGTCATAACAGAAGAAAAATAATAGGGGGAAAACACAGTCGAGCAACAAAATCCTGATAAAGACTTAATTTCTCCTCCCCCATTTCCTGAAAGGATAATGATAGAAAAACTAGCCATATATCCTAACTTTGATATCGTCGGGGAACTAAAGAATCTATGTTTTAAAATTCCACTCCTACGGGATTTACAAGATATTCCTATTTATGCAAAAAAAATTAAAGAATTATGTGGGAAGAAGCCTAGAAGGAAAACTAAGAATCCATCAACTGTCCACATGGTAGGAACTTTTCCCGATATCATTCTAGGCAAGAAAGATCCATTCAAATACACAGACCTAGGGAATCTCGTGGTAATGGTTCAGATACATGGTTGTTTTTTTCCAAATACATTGGTGGATTTGGGGGCAGCCATCAATATTCTAACCACCAAGACCTGTAATTTCTTGGGTATCACCTCCATCAAACCTACTTCAACTATGTTAGAATTGGCTGATATATCAGTGGTTAAACTAGTCGGCACATTACAAGACATAGAAATCTCGGTCTACTCTTGGGAATACCCAGTTGATTTCCTAGTTATCAACCCAAGAAGTAGACTAGATGGACACCCGTTAATATTGGGACGACCATGGCTAGAAACACCGGATGCATGCATTGGATGTCACATAGGAAACATGACAATTTCTAGAGGAAGTTCTATAAAGAACCTTATCTTCTATCCTCCAGCTAAACCAAGTCTGCCTGTCATACATCAATAGTTGCAACCACCTAGATATCCAGAAGAAAACCTATGATCTCCTCTCACACTAGAAGAAGCTCTTGGGCTCAAAAACCAACTAGAATATGATGTGATCAGTAGCTTCATTAACAACCCAACTGTTATAAGAAACCCAACATGTCAAATGATAAAAGTTGTTTTAGATAATAAAACACAGGGAGATCCTTTTGAAGAATTGATGAAGCAACAGATTCCCACTATTTTTGTCCATAACAACATTACAGTAGAAATAGCACGAGGGAAATTTCTTAATATTAATGCCAATTTAAATGAACAACAACAACAATGATTTAGATCCTTTCTAAATACCAACAATCTTTTGCTTGGGAGTAGCCCGACATGAAGGGCATTGATCCCCAACTATGTACACATCATATCTATATCGAAAAATATGCCCGACCCATCCGACAACCCCAATGAAGATTAAACCCTCATCTCATGGACATTGTCAAAGAAGAATTACAGAAATTGTTGGATGTAGATTTCATATATCCTATTTCAGACAGCTAGTGGGTCTCTCCACTAGTAATCGTCCCTAAGAAGAATGGTAAGTGGTGAATCTATGTAGACTACATAGAACTCAATAAATCTACCCAGAAGGACCATTTCCCCCTACCTTTTATTGATCAGGTCCTTGATACTTTAGCAGGGAAACAATTTTTCTCCTTCCTAGATGGCTTTAGCAGTTATAATCAGATTCAAATTGCTTCAGAAGACCATGATAAAACTACATTCACATGTCCTTGGGGTACCTTCACATATTGAGTATTTCCCTTTGGATTATGTAATACTCCAACGACATTCTAGATAACCATTTCGATCATATTTTCTAATTTAATTAATGAAGGACTTGAAGTTTACATGGACGATTTTACCACTTATGGCACTGCCTTTGATCAAGCTTTAAGCAATCTAGAGAATGGATTGGAACGATGCAATGAATGAAGGTGTGGTACTAGGGAACTATGTTTTTGCATATGGAATCAAGGTAGACCCAACAAAAATAGAGGTAATCCTTAATTTTCCTACACCTCATACACAAACCGAGGTACATAATTTCCTTGGTTGTGCAGGATATTATTGCAGATTCATAGAAAATTTTTCAAGAATAGTTACACCTTTACATGCTTTAACTGGTAATGTGGAATTTCAGTGGTCTGATAAGTGTGATGTTGCATTTCCAGAGCTTAAAAGGTTAGTTTCAACAACACCGGTGCTAAGAGGACCAAACTGGAAATTGCCATTTCACATCTCTTTAGATGCATCGGATATCTCTATAGGCGTTGTCCTTGGATAGGAAGAAGACAAGAAACCTTATGCTATTTATTTTATTAGCAAAAATCTTACTCCTGCCGAATTAAATTGCACAGTAATAGAAAATGAATTTTTAGTCGTTATACATGTTATTAATAAATTTTGCCACTATATAACAGGCTATCCAGTAATTCTGTATACTGAAAACTTTGTTATTAGATATTCAGTCAACAAACCAATTACCAATGGACGGGTTACTCAGTGGTTGTTTCTATTGCAGGAATTCAACATCACCATTAAGGATCAACTAGGAAGAGAGAATATTGTTGCAGATTTCTTGTCTTGTGTACCCAAAATAGATAACTCTTTGACAGTTTAAGACCAATTTCCAAATGAACACTTTTTCGTTGTCACTATTGAGATGCCTTGGTACACTAATGTGGTGATTTATCTGGAAATTGGGAAATTTCTAGCACACCTGTCATCAAGAGAAAGGAAATTAATTGTTTAGCGCAGTGCACGGTTCACCTGGATTGGTGGATATCTTTTCCACACAGGTTCTGATATTAAGATCCGAAGATGTATCATATATGATGAGATTCATGATGTATTGAAGGCATGTCATGATGAGCCCTGTGACAAACATTTTGCAGACCACAGAACTGGGAATAAGGTTTTACAGTTGGGCTATTATTGGCCCTCAATATTCAAAGATGCAAAAAACTATGTCTAGGCATGTGACAGTTTTCAGAGGATGGGCCGACCAGGACAAGCTGATGAAATTCTCCTGCAACCACAAGTGGTGATGGAACCTTTCGAGATATGGGCACTGTATTTTTTTTGCCCCTTTAACCCAAAATCAAACCAAAAGGCTTATATACTAGTTGCAATAGACTATATGACCAAATGGGTAGAAGCGGTGGCCTTGCCAAACGCAACCGAGGAAGCAATCATTAAATTTCTCTTTGAACTATTTGTATGCTATGGATTACCCAGGGAAGAAATCACGGATGGAGGGTCACAATTTAAAGCACATAAAATCTCGGCCACTATGCACAATTATCACATTAAATATAGGGTTACCTCCCCATACCACCCATGGGAAAACGGAAAAGTGGAAAGTACCAATAAATTCTTGGAGGAAATATTGACAAAAATAGTTTCAACAAACCATCAAAATTGGGTAGTCGATCTTCCAAATGCCTTATGGGCCTATCGCACAACATGGCGTAACACTACTGGCTACTCTACTTATCACCTAGTCTTTGGAAAACAACCTATCTTTCCAATTGATTTCGAGATCAAGACTCTAAGAATGACCCAAAAAATTGGAATGGATCTTACAGAAGCACAGACACAACACTTACTGTAGCTCAATGTATTAGATTAATCCTATGTGTTCTCCTTTCAGCATGCAACTTTTATTCAATAGCAGAGAGTTAGATGGAACTATAAGCATATCAAGAAGAAATCCTTCGAGAAAGGTGATTGGGTGCTTCTCTATGATTCCAGATTTTAGGATTTCCCTGGGAAATTGCAGACAAGGTGGTTTGGACCGTATGAAATCAAAGAATTCCATGATAATGGCACTGTCACTTTAGCTACCATTGACAGGTCTATTTCTTCTTTTTTGGTAAATGGACATTGGATACGACTCTAACATCAGTCGCTTTCAAAAGAATCATTTTGCCAAGAAGTAAGTAATGATCCTACTGTTCAGATTTTAACTAGCGGGAAGGTAACCCAACAACTTCAATTCCATGAAAGTTTTGTCTTTCCAACACTGTACATATTGTTTATATTTTTCTCTAAAGATTTGATTGAGTTTTTAGGTTTTTACTTTCTAGGAAAATCATTATAAAAATCTTTGGAGAACAAAAACTAGAAAAGATGATTGTAATGAAATGTAATTAACACTCTTTTATGTTCCTTATTCAAAACTTCAAATTTCTCTTGTCTCACTTTGAAAAATCCATTGAATATAAACCTCGTTTTACACAGGAGATGAATATGTCACATTCCGCAACAAAAAGTCGGGTGACTGCACTAAAAGAATGTGCAGATGTAGTAAATAGAAAATAAATGCATGACATTGTAAAACATCCAGTATGTTGTATTGAATAAACTTACTCGTAAAATTAAATTTAGTTGATGACTAATCAATCCTAGATTCGCTAAAACAAACATTTATGTAGGAGGTATCCAATTACTTAATTATATGGTTAAATTTGAACATCATCGTCATCTTCCTCGAACATAACAATTGTCGTTCCCTTTGTTGCGATTGTTGTTCCCTTTGCAGGTAGTGTCGTTCATTCGAATGTTACAACTGTCATTCCCTTTGTTGCAATTGTTGTTCCCTTTGCGGGTAGTGTCGCTCATTTGAATGTAAATATTGTTGTTCCCTTTGTTGAGATTGTTGTTCCCTTTGCAGGTAGTGTCGTTCATTCGAACGTAACAAATTCCATTCCCTTTTTCACGATTGTCGTTCCTTTTTTCGAGTAGCGTTGTTCATTCAAAATAAACAATTGTTGTTCCTTTTTGTGGTTGTTCCTATTGTTGTTCCTTTCCTTTTAAAGTAACAATTTTTGTTTCCACCAACAACATGTGCTTGTGATACATTTAGCCACTCCTTTGGGTATGAACTTCACTAAATAATTTTCAACATCACTTATAATCATCATGGTAACGATTTGTCATTTTCTTTTTGAGGAATATCTATCATACCTTATCAAATTGTTTATGGATTGATTTTTTCAAATTATCCTAATATTGTTCATAATCTTTAACCACTGTAATTTGATTCTTTCCCCTATATATACATATACTTGAATGATAAATTTCCTTCACATCATAATAAGGATTATAAGGCACATTTTTACTTGGAATTCTTACACTTCTTATGCCATCCCACACTCTTAAGGAGTAAATGAGGCTCCCTTAATAAATACTAAAAAAAAAGGAAATAATAATAAAGTAAATAAATATAAATAAAGGAAATAATAATAAAGTAAATAAATATAAATAAAGGAAATAACCTTCTCCCAAAAAGGATAGGGGGTCTCATCACGAGCCAACCTACCACAATCGTAAGAGATTAACATAAGTGACATTCCCACTATGGCTACCACACCAAGGCAATGGCCTTTGGCATTTAGGGTCAAATGATAAGAGGTCTCATCACGAGCTGACTTGTTCACTTTGTTACGATCTAGTGTAGAGTGAGTGACATTATTGTTATCTGGCCACCAAACCAAGATAGTGGCCTTTTTGGGAAACAATTATTCAAACTATTTATTGAGGATACTGGCTCATCTATGGGTTAAAAGGAAACCCTGTCAAGGCTATGGATGCTTGCTCATAGCAGTGGCTCTACCTGTGGTATGGAAGTTTATTTTAATACGTTAATTTTTTATTGTGTTCATAAGACTTCCTTTCCTAAAAAAAGAGGCTATCATTCTGGCTATATTCAACACAAGGGAAAGCAACAAAATTATGACACGTGGCATATTTATAAAATGTGAACAAATTAGGACTAATCGGAATATTCTTCCTTAACATATTGAATATTGGTATTTGAACTTCTACTTTCCACAAAAGGTGTAATTTTCATTCATGATTAACATTAAAATGATTTGAAAGTTATTAACAATCGTTCTCCCGGTGGTGGTAGCGTAATAATTATCCCTCACTTGACTGACCGCCATCATTACGTTAACACATATCGACGGTCGAGTTTGACATTTTCATTCATCGGGGGGCGGACATTCCACACGATTATCGATAGGCTATAATGATTACAAATAATGGGAAAGTTTGTATTTCTATATACCATTGTTGTTCTGTAATTTTTACCATTTCTAGTAATTTTTTCTCATAGGTTGGTATAACTAAGTTTACAGGTAGGAATAGTAGTCATGATGACTTGTTTACAGAAGATATGGGTGGCCAAAGCATTCACCATGAGCCTACATTTCTGCAAGTAACTGACCAAGCAAGGGAAATTCTACACCGTCTAGGGTGGACGCAATACTTTAACAAACTGCAGGGATTCGATATAAATGTTGCATTAGCATTCTTCCAAAACTTATAGGGGGGAGTCTCAGTAATTCGAGGCATACAAATACCAGTTACTGATGCCATTATAGCTGAGGTAATAGGTCTCCAAAATGAAGGAACAAAGTGGATCGGTAAGTACACAACACTCATGGAAGTTGTGGAGTCCTTTGCAAAACCAGGCGAAGAATTCGTCAAAAAAGGAAAAGGGCTCAACCCCACTGCTCTTAGAGAACCCTGGAGGGAGATAGTAGGTGTGATACATAGATACATTACATGCAACAAGTGATATGACGTGGTGAGACCTCACCACCTCAAGGTGTTGGCAGTATTAAAACAATGGTTAGTGATAAATCTACCATTCTTTTTTAATACCATGCTACATGAAGTCGGTGTAAGAACCAAAAAATCCAAAGACCCTGCCAATGTAATTAGTCATCACGGGTTAGTAAAATTGATAGTAAACAGGGCCTTAAACCATACAGAAATAACTTGGGGGGACTTTATTGAGCCCGATAGGCCATTGCAAATTGAGCAACCTGAAGTCCACCATGAAATTCCTCCACAAGGAATTGAGGCAGCCAAGACAGAGGGAGATAATGCCCAAATTGAAATACCAGTACCCTAACCTGAAATGGAAACAAACCTTATTCAGTTGGAAGAAACTCGGAGAATGGAGGCAGGCACATCAAATAAGAAAATATAGAGAACAGTTTGTGTTCCTGAGACCTCCACTGTAAAACAAAGAAAGGATAAAGAGATGGCACAACCTGAAAGCACTCAAGAAAATGTACAAATAGAACAACCATCACATGAAATCCCTGCAGGAAAATAAGATTATTTCTTCGGAAGTTATGAAGAGGAGATGGCCCAAGTGTTGGTAAATTTAGGGATATCACTTGCTAAAGATACAGAGAGGTTAGGAGAGCCCCAAGCTCCAATTTCTTCTCATTCAAACCCTATCTTTGATCTTCCTGATATGGAGATGCCATCTCCCGAGGGAGAAGAACAACCAGAACCTCAGTTCAATGAGAACAGTCCTTTAGAGAAACTAGAGCACCTAGAACAAACAGGGAATCAATTACTAGTTGATAAAGGTGGGGAAGACCTTGAAATCCCCCTTAGAAAGAAAGAAACAACAGGAAAAAGAAATAACAGAATCAGAAAATTGGAACATGAAAACAAGACATTGAGAAAAAGGGTCAAGAAAATAAAAGTATTAAAACAAAAAGTTGGCAGATTGAAAGAAACAATTAGAAAACTTCAAAAGTAGCTGGAACAGGCTAACAAATCCCATAAGAAGAACAAATATAAGAGGGCTAGAGTACAGGGAATAAATCCACTTCCCAAAAGGGCAGTTCACACTAACTCTGTTGAAACACAAACATAATTTCATGCTCCTTTGGAATCAGTTGAAATAGAAACTCAGACAGAGGTTCCAACAACAGTAGACACAACTGTTCAGACTGAAGAAGTATTTCATTCCCCTAAAGAAGATGCCACTATTAGACGTTTGGAAGAAGAACTGGAACAGTCCCAACAAACCCTGACCCTATGTCGAAGTGAAATGGTGACAGTGATAGAACATCGGAAGGTTGCCAGACAACTCTGAGCCATGTCAGCAACTGAGAATAAAGCCTTTGTTGAGCTCATCAGCGCTAAAGAAAAATTGAATAAGGTACAGGGTCATCTTGATGGAGATTTGGAGCAAATCAAACATTTTTTCTCTATTTTTTCTGATATATTATCTTCCAGGGCCCCTGCTACCAATTATTCCCTATTTCTATTATAATGTTATTAGTTATTAAAAGTAAAATCCATTAGGGTAGGCACACCTTCTGATTTTACCACTATTTCTAATTTTGTTTCATGTTTTAAATAACAATAGGATGGAGTACAATACTTTTTGTGTGAACTATATCTTCACAATTTCATTCTAGAAGGAAATAGGGAAGAGAACCCCAATCCATTCACCAGGGATATCTAGTTTCAGGACTTTTTGTCTTTTGCCAAAACTCAACTTAGGTGGGCCAAAGCACATAAGGTCTTCATGAAAAGGGAGAATGGACTAGACCTATGGATAAGAGGGGAACCTCCTTAACCCTTTGATACCATTATGCAATATAGAGCATTCATGAAGAGGGATAAGGTTATGGAATCTTTATCTCTCATCAATAGACATGTTGTACATTCACGACTAGAGTATTTTGGAGAGATTAAAGAAGAATATCTTTCTTCTTCCAAATTAAGATGGAATGTCTCTTCAAATGAAGTCAAGAATAGGGAACCATTTGGTTTCAGGAATTTTCAAGCAGTTTCTCTCAGGTTATAAAGGTATGCCAAAATGATCATGAAATAAGGGCCTTCCTGGATTAGATGTAGGTATAGCCCCCCCATTATTTGGTATCCTCCAGAGGGTTTTCAGAGTGTTTATGAAATTCATAAGAAAAGGGAAGATGTTTCTTTTGAAGAGCTTAAAGGTAAGCATGGGTTCCGAAGACCTAGGGAAGAGACCTCTCCACCCTTTAATATCATTTCTTTGCATATAAACTCTCTTGTTGCACGAGGACATGCAAAAGGTAAGTTGGCAGGTATGTTGGGTTGAGAAAAAGGTATAAATATTCTCCTTGTTACTCTGGTTTGTGATGTATTCTTTGTTGACTTTTCTATTAATTTGAAGTAATTAGGGAAGAAAATGGTTAAAAATCATTTAGGAAATAATATGGAATGATATTAGATATTTTCTGAACTTTGGTTTGAATTGTTTTGATTTTATGCAGAAATGGACAATTGTTGTTAACTAAATATAATTAAGAAGATCATGAAGATGCATAGGCCATTGAAGATCGAAGAAATCATGCACAAAACGGTTCAAAGGAAGATTGAATTTGTATCTTGCAATATTCATAAATAGTAAAATCAATCCTGAGGATCTATCGATCCACAGGATAGCTTAATTTACTTATCTCATTGTAATATATAAAGGATAGTGAACGATAGAGAGATAACCAAGAATTTAACCAAGAATTCAGATCTCTTAATTGTTGGCACTCTGTACAAAAATCCCATTGTAAATGATTTATCAGTTATGGAATTAATGAAAGCTTCAAGCGTTTTGATCATTTTTACCTACTGAGTTTTTCGTAGAAGTATCTTCTAAAGACCATGGGCCTAGTCGACAGGAGCTATTGTCTCATCTGTAATCTTATTAATTCTGTTATAGTTCTATGATTTGAATTTCCTTTCAACATTTAAGATAGACTCGTTAATGTGTTGATTCTTTTATGAATTGGTTATGTTGTTCCATTTGCAGAGAGTAGATGTTCCATTTGGAGATTATCAATTGTTGTTCCATTTCCATTTGTTGTCAATTTATCGCTTGTAAATTCCTTTCATTTAAATTCACATTTGTTGTTCCATTCGTTAAATTCACATTTGTTGTTCCTTCTTAAATATTCAGCAGAACACTATTCCTTTCCAATATATTAATTAATCATTGAGAGATTGATTCATTAAGTGTTTTCATAGATTAAATTATTGTTTCTTCGATAAATGAATGAATTAAGTAAAATGATTGATGCTTTGATTCATGGTGTGTTATTGTTCAAACTATAATTCTGTTGATTGAGTTATTAGTTTCAGAGTTTTTAGTTAATGTGTGAATAACTTGATTATCACAGTAATTTAGATAGACTCAGATTTTTTGTAACTTAATTATCTACACTATTTAAACCTCTACGACTATCTGCATAGACTTTGCTGACTTTCTTGAGAGAAAAGACGAATCCTCGGTTGATAAAATGAATTTCATACAAAGGTTATTTTTAGGACATCTTTAGAGCCCAACAATGCAGTTGGCAGTCTTCTCTAAAAAGATAATTACCATTTATGTGTTCATTTACTTGCTTTTTATTTGTACATGTTTTATATTTATGAGTTTAGCCTGTATATGTTGTACGTATATGATTTATTGTTATTTCCACATTTATCTATATATTAGAAAAATGTAATTGTCTGTTAAGTTATATATGTATGATGTTCTGCAAGAGTTTCTGTGTTCCATAGCCCAACAGGTCTATGAATGGGTACGATACCTTTTGGGTTATCAAAATCTTAGAAAGAATGTGTTTTTTGGTATCATGACCCAGCTTGAGTGGCCAAGTATGTTACAAAATTGTATCATAGCTAAGTGAAATGTCCAAGAAGTGACATTGCTCAGTTAGTTGTTGGTTGGGGACATTACAAAATGGTATCAAAGCTAAGAGAGATGTCCAAGAAGTGGTGTTTCCTGGCATGTTGGTGGTTAGGGACGTCACACATGTGGCCCAATCACAGGGTGCCATGTGGCACCCTGAATTTGGCCAATATCGGTTGGTCACAATTTTTTTGATCCTCCAATGGATTCGACCCCCTGACCTCCTGCATAGGCAACATCCTAACTACCATGTGCTGGCCACCAAGGTCAGTCTGTTTCTTGTTTTAACAAGTGGAAAAATATTTATTTGAGTTTGAGTTTGGAGGGTGATGGGGATAAGCCTGGGTCAGTGGGGGGCTATCCTGACCGACCAAGAGCTATACCATGAGCAGTTCGGAGGGTGTCCGCACAGGTGTTACACCAGTCCATGGCCACATGGCCTTTCATGTGACCACTAGCAGAGAACCCGAAGGTTTAGGGGCACGGGCTCCTAGAGCTCGACCACATGGGCATACCATATGACCAGGAGGCCGAAAGACTAGGGGGATCGCCCAAATATTTTCCAATTTTGGGTTTCTTAACTATAGAAATTGGATTTCTTTGTTGATATAGCCTTATGTTTGCCCAAAAATGAGGATCTTGAGCCCTTTTTGAGGCCAGATATTGGGGGGAAGTTTGGAGGAGAACCCGAACTCCAAATCTATAAAAACCAGAGGTTTTTGATAGCATGAGAAGGTTCAAAAAGAACATAATGCTGAATATTTTGAAAGGTTAAACCATTTTTATGCAGGGAAGCCATTGAGGAAGCAAACTTTGGAGGCCATTTTCGAGAACTACGCTCAACCTTTTTCAGTGCCATCAATTGTGTTGGATTCTTAAGGTCGAGAAAAACACATCCATACCAGTTTGTAATCCATTTGAGAAAATTATGATGTAATTTTCAGCATTGAATATTAATAAGAAATCCTCCCCCACTGAGACAAACGCCTGGAGACGTAGGCAACCTTGTTGAACTCCGTTATAAATCTTGGTGTTATGGTTTGTTGTTACTTATGTCTATTTTATGTTCCATATTCTTTAATATGGATGCAACAATTTTTCATTAAACTATCCTTCGACATTTAAGTTTTTTAATGGTAATTTAACACATGCTTAAAACTCAACCAAGTCTTTAAAAGATCATTTTTGGATCAAGTGGTATCAGAGCATGTTTACAGTTGGTTGTTTGAGTTGCATAATTACTAGGGAAAAGCTAAGTCATGGTAAAGGTGAGATTGTAGAAGGAGATCATGAGATTGGATCAAGAAAGAGGACATCCCAAAGTGAGAAGATGGCATCAGAAGAAGGTGTTTCTCAAAATGAAAGAGAGTTTCAAAGAACTTTCTTTGCCATGTTGGAGATGGTAAAAGTGTTGTATGATGATTACTTGGAATGAAAGATTGGTAAAAGTGTTGTATGATTATTACTTGGAATGAAAGATGCCTTTCCAAGGGGAATATTAAAAACAAGACAAAATCAAAGAAGGAGAGGACCCTCCTAAAACTCCTCCTTCACCTCCTTCATCTCCATCTTTTTCTTCTTCAAGTACAAGTTCAACTTATACTGCAAGAAAACATCCTCATAAACATAAGTATGATATGCCATTACTTAAGCTTGATGTAAAGTTTGAATTTCCCATGTATGATGGAGAAGTCAATGCTGAGAGGCTTGATAACTGGGTCAGACAGATGGAAGTTTATTACAGTGTGCAACAAATCAACGATGAGGTAACCCAAATAAAATTGGCATCGCTTCCTCTTGCAGACACAACACTCATCTGGTGGCAGAGTAAGTTGAAACATGGTACTCAACAAGTTGGTAATGTATTTCCATCATGGCAAGATTTTGTTTTTGCACTTAGAAAGTAGTTTTATCCTTTGGGTTATAAGGAAAAGGATTTGATTGAATGGCAAAGTCTTAAACTAAGAAAAGGACAAACAGTGCAAGAATACATGGATGAGTTTCGTAAGATGGCATTAATGTTAAATATTCCATTACATACAAAAGAAACTCTTATGAAGTATATAGGAGGTTTATCTGCACATATTCGTAAGACTCTATTTATGTTTGGACCTACTAATCTTGATGAGGTTTGTTTTCAAGCAACGTATATTGAAGCAGGGAAAACAAGATTTAGGGTATTAGGGGAATCATCTTCAAGGAAAGAAGACAAAAGAAAAGGGATCAATGGAAAGAAAGGAACTTCAGAAACAATGAAGAGAATCTCTCGTGCAAGAATTGCAAGAAAGAAGGGCACGATGATGACCATTTCTGGCAATTGCACCCAGAGAAGAGACTGAAGTGGTTCAAAGAGAGGAAAGGGAGGAAACACATTGCAACAACAATATGACCAACAAACTTGGGGTATGATTCAGGTGATGAGACTAAAATGATAGCAGTTGGTTTGTCAGGTAAAATTGGTGATGGTTATGATTCTAGAAGTAAATTGTTTCACATAAGGGTCATAATGAAACATACTAAGATCGATACATTGCTAGATAGTGGATCTCAATCTAACTTAATTTTAGAAGAAGTGGTTAAGAAATTGGGATTAAACACTAAGATGCATCACAAACCTTATTCACTTAATTGGATAACAAAAGATTATAAATTTCCCATAACAAAGCAATATATCATAAAGTTTGCAATTACATCTAAGTATGTGGATGAAGTAACATGTGATGTGGTGCTGCTAGAAACATATGGAATGGTCTTAGATAGCCCTTATTTATATGATCACAAATCAATCTTCTACAGAGAACATAATCAATATCACTTAACTAAAGAAGTAAATGAATATGTTGTACATGCTCATCACATAAAATCAAATCAATCTCTTCAAACAATGGAACAATTAATGAAGCTGGCTTATGTAAGCAACACACCTATAATTGTGCCAATTAAAGAAGTTGATATTAAGAATGAACATGAAATAGTTGTAGGATGGGAATTCAATCATGATTTTCTTCAAGATAAGTTAATGTCAAGCAAGCACAACAAACATATTGGTTCATTTGCAGTCATATTTCCGATGTTATCTCTACTAATTTTTGCTAAATGGATGGTAGTGGATTCAGTAAGATGTGAACGATTTCAAGTGGCTAATAATATGCTTTTAGTTGTCATGGTTATTATGCAATTGATTATGATGCGATAGATGCATAGGATAGAGTTTAAATACAAAGGACAAGTGGCGTTGCCTATGCTGCACTTGATGACTGGTTAATATCCTTTTGGAGGACCAAAAGGTCTTAGTGGGGAGGCATGATCCAAATGGATCGAGGAAGGCCTAAAAATCAAAGTTATTGGAATTAGATGAAACCAACTCCATTGCGTCGGGCTCGTTGCATCGATTTCAACCATATATTGTTTTTCGAAAATGGACACTGTATGCGAAAATTATCGTGTTTTGATCAATTTCTCAAACAGGGAAAAACGTCAAAAAGTTAAAGTCAACAGTCAACAAGCCGTACTACTGACGTCAAAAGTACATTAGCATGATGTGGAAGGTGACATCAGCATGACATCATGATGAAATCAACAGGGCCACGTGGCAGCACTAGAGGCTGACATGTGGTAGGCAGATTTGGTGTTTTTAGGTTAAGTTGGCACGATACAGATTTTGACACGTGGTCACACCGTACGAACGATGACACATTGTAGGATGACATGGTCGTAAGGACGTGACATGGAGACATGTGGCAAACTCTGGGTACAACGTGTGTTCTATGGACATGACATGGCACCAACGACAACATGACACGTGGTAGGTACGGTAGTGACATAGCAGGATAATAGGTCGACATGTGGCATACGAACTGACTATGCAGCTGACTGTGTGCTACTGTACAGGTGACTGGGTCGATGACTAGATTGTATGGTCCAATCACAGGGTGACATGTGGCCCAATCATAGGGCACCACGGATTTGGCCAATATTGGCTAGTCAAATTTTTTTTGAGCCTCCAACGGATTTGACCCCCCGACCTCCTGCATAGACAACATCCTAACTACCATGCATTGGCCACCAAGGACGATTTGTTTCTTGTTTTAAAAAGTGGAAAAATATTTATTTTATTTTGAGTTTGACAAGAGATGGGGATAAGCCCCGGTCAGCGGGGGGCTAGCCCAACTGACTAGGAGCTAGACCAGGAGCAGTTCAGAGGGCCTGCACGCAGGTGTTACACCATCTGGTCGCCACATGGACTTTCTTGTGACCACCAACAGAGAACCCGGAGGTTTAGGAGCACATGCGCCTAGTTCTCGACCACATGGGCGTTCCATGCGACCAGGAGCCCAGAAGACTAGGGGGTGCGCCCAAATATTTGCCAATTTTGGGTTTTTTAACTATAGAAATTGGATTTCTTTGTTGATTTAGCCTGATTTTTGGCCAAAAATGAGGAGCTGGAGCCCTTTTTGAGGCCATATCTCGAGGGGAAGTTGGGAGGACAACCCCAACTCCAAATATATAAAAACCATAGGTTTTTGATAGCATGAGAAGGTTAAAAAACAACAGAATGCTGAAGAATTTGAAAGATTAAGCCATTTTTATGCAGGGAAGCAATTGAGGAAGCGAATTTTGGAGGTCATTTCTGGGAGCTATGCTCAACCTTTTTCAGGGTCGTCAGTTGTGTTGGATTCTTGAGGTCAAGAAAAACACGTCCACACTATTTTTTAATCCATTTGAGAAACTTCTAATGTAAGTTTTCAACATTGAATATTAATAAGAATGCCTCCCCCACTGAGACAAAGGCCTAGAGATGTAGGGAACCTTGTCGAACTCCGTTATGAAGCTTGGTGTTATGCTTTGTTGTTCCTTATGTTTATTTTTTGTTCTATCTTTTTTAAGATGGCTACAACATTCTTTCATTAAAATCTCCTTCCTCATTTAAGTTTTTGAATGGTAATTTAACACATTCTTAAAACTTAACCAAGTCTTTAAAAGATCATTTTCGGATGAGTGGTGAATTAACTCACATTATAGAATGACAATTGAATTATAATAGTTTTTTCCACCTTCACATATTAAAAATAAATAAATCAATCGAATCAAATCAAATCTCACTTAAAGAAGGAAGAAAATGGACAAAACATTCGATATAATTTTCCTAATTTTTCTACTGCTATATTGTTGGCATAAAATGATGCTGACAATTATGAGTATAGATGATATCCAAGGGAAAATAATTTCCAATGCTTGCTTAAGTAAACATGTTGCATTGTTGTTGATGTCAACAATTCTGCATAAAGGTCAAGCTTGACCTAAACGAGATCGAGACTAAAGGTAGCAATTGACAAACCCTGGAAGGGAACTGACTTGACCATGACATTTTGTTTGGTTATGAGTTGTGCACAGAGTTGACCTGATTGCAGTTGTAACATAATTTTATTAAAGATTAAACATGCAATGGAATAGATTAACCATTGTTCCATCGATGACCTAGATGTCTAAGTTCCCATATTTAGGTTTAGGTTTTTGAAAGAAGGCGTGGGTCAATTCTCTTATTAGGAAGATGTTAAGAATAATTGTTATTTTTAATGAAAAAATGGTTTCAACATCCTCAAACACCTTTAATACAACTGGATTGTACTATACTAACATTTGGTATTGATATATAAAATCTCATCATTTCAAATTAATTCTACCCAAAGTTTAGACAACAATGTAGATTTCCCCTTCCCAGAAAACTACTAACTTGTAATATGTTTATATTACTGACTTACTAAGACTTATTAAAAAAGGAAATGTCACTACATGCACTCCAAAATCACACAGTCATGTAACATGTGACAACATCTCCTTACACTAAATTGTAAAACCCCTTACTACTCTCAATGCAACTAGCATACCCCCGAAGCGGGGGAAAGGCAATGATTAAGTGAATTAGGGTGGTTATGTTGTTCAAGGATCAAGGGATTTTTTTTTTATGAAAATGAATACTTCAAAAGGTTGTATAGTGTGGGAAAATGTGAACGCATATACAATGGAAGGATGTGATGCAGGAGCTCTTGAAATGCTCATTCATCGTTAAGTCAACCCTAATTAGTGTTTCTAATGGATTTTACAATAAAAGTACAATGGTAATATATAAAGAGAATCTTCCAAGTACTATTGAGGTAGGGGGGAATAGAGTGTCTTATGTATCATGACATTTTCACATGTCATCGGTACAATTTAGTTAGAGGTTGGAAACCATTGATTCAAATGAGCTCCATAGTCCAAAGTGCATAAAACATTCATCACTTCAACAATTTATAGTAGTAATAACTCATTTTCTCCCAATGGCAAGTTCTCAAGAATGAAGTTCCATCCAAAGTGCATAGGTCCTTCACGCATAGAAGGATGATGAAAACCTTCTACTTGAGATGACTATTGAAGCACCAAACCTCATGCATTGTCATAAATATATCCACATAATTTCATTTAGAATATTCAAGACATGAACAATTGAATGGTTTCTTGCCTCTTCTATTTGGGTTATATAAGTATGAACATAACATGAGAAGAAATGTTATGTAGAGTAAACATAATCCGAAAAATAACAAACATTGATTATAAAGCATCTAGTGATGAGTTTGAAGAGAATTATAATCCCATTAAGAAACATTATTGGAATTTATAGAAGTGTATTTTAATTAAAATTAATATTGAAGTGTATTGAAGTTACACCTCAATAAATTTGATTCCTCTTGATACTTGATAAATCTAGATTTAAAAGAATCTAAGCTAGTTTTAACTCTGAAATGCTAAGGTGGATTTCAATGATGCTAATACTAGTTTGTACATTACTCCTTTGTATAGTAAGATTTATTTATGAATCATGTTGCATGTCCAATAAAGTCAATTTGTAGAAGAAGACTATTTTCAATAGAGGTTTTTGATATTCCACAAAAGTTGAACTTTATGTTTAACTCTTACGTCATTCTATCTAGAATAGTAAGATGTATGACAAATATATTGTAGATAATCTTACATCATCACATATAAGAGAAAAAATATAAACATACATATACATATAAAAGAAAGAGATTTCACACTTAATATAAACACTATTATATAGTGCTTATGAAAAAGAGATACTATGTACACTTATGAAACACATAAATTTTCAAATATAGAATTGACCTATGAAAAAGAGATACTATGTACACTTATGAAACACATAAATTTTCAAATACAGAATTGACCTATTATATAGTGCTTATGAAAAAGAGATACTATGTACACTTAATATAAGTACACTTATGAAACACATAAATTTTCAAATATAGAATTGAACTATGAAAAAGAGATACTCTGTACACTTATGAAACACATAAATTTTCAAATACAGAATTGACCTATTATATAGTGCTTATGAAAAAGAGATACTATGTACACTTAATATAACTTAATAT
>ML799753.1:90488-111177 GCA_009831015.1 Picea engelmannii
CGGTTTCTCAAGCCACAGGTTAATCGCGTAGCCAACAGGTCCCGCACAAATTAACAAACAAAAAAAAAAGATGAATCTATACCTGTTTTGTTCATACTCAAAGGTGTATATAATTTAGTAGGTTAAAATTTTCTTGCACATGATCTAGTAAGTAAAAAAAATTATTTGCATGCTTGTATTAGTGATTACAAATATAAATATTGAGAGAAGGAATTCAAGAAACTCTTGAGTCAAATTATTCCTATTTCTTTTGATTCATTTAGATGCTTATTAGATCTAGGGTTAAGATAGATCTACACTAGCTGGTTTTATTCACAATTGAAGGTGAACATGATCTCCCAGGTCAAATTCTTTTTTGGACATGATCTAGCAATTCAAAGTCTTTACACTAGTGAATACTAATATGAATATGAAGAGAAAAATAAATGCTTTTTGTTCATTGAACAATACATACATGGCAAGCATCAAATTCACTCAATATATGGGATATGGGAATTAAATGATAGATAAGTAAATGTGTTGGATATGAGATTTCAAAGAATTTGTTCGCTATCCTTTTAATATGAGATTACATGAGTGAAATTTAGGTAGACAAAGTTTTGATGGGTATGGAAGTTGACTCTCTAGTAATAAGTGTGTTATGTCAATAATTGTAATTAGCATGTAGCTTTAAATCGATCAATAAGTTATTAGAAATTATTAATGCTCTTTGACATCCCATTTGCATATGTTGCTACGATAATTGAATGTTAACCATGTTTCTTTATTAGTCTCATACACAAATTCAATAGAGACAATAAACTATGATCAATAATAACTCTATTAGGTCCTAGTCTTCTATACAATGGCATTGTTCCAATGGTATGATTCTCGCTTTGGGTGCAAGAGGTCCCAAGGTTGATTCTTTGAATGCCCTACTAGATGTCAATGCTTTTGGCAAATCTATATATGTTATTGCAATGTACTCTTCTAACAATTTATTCACTTCATTGAGAACCTTAAATTTTGTGCACTTTGTTACTTTCTTTAGCAATACAACATAACATTCATTTGTCCCTTCATCATGCTCAATAATTCTTTCACTAATTGTGGTGTTCTTTGTTAGCTGAAACATAATATTTAGAGAAACAATATATTGAAATATAGTGTAGAAAAAAAATAAATAGAACTAGTGCTGAGAAATAACAACCATAAGCAAACTTTTATGGATATTCAAAACTAGCAACAATGTTCACTTGCCTCTTTGAGGGGGGAACCTCCAACTAAGAAAGGTTCCAAATACAATAATATTCACTTGGAAACTGATTACATAACTTATGCTACTATATATAGTTTCTAATTGACCAAAACCCTAACCACCTAGTGGACCTCCATTAATGAGGCCTCAACTACTAACTAGTGGACCTTATTTAATGAGGCCAATTACATTTATTAATTTCATATTTTACTACCTCATAAGCCTTATTTAATAAACATGACCCCAATACATTAAGTAACTAGGGGAGTTATGGTGGGATCCTAACATGCCCTCCCCCTTACAAAGTAGAATTGTTCTCAATGTTAGAGATGAGGAAATTGGTGGAAAATCTTTGTTGGTTCCCATGTAGCACCTTCAAGCTATGTATCCTTCCATTGGATAAAAAATTCCTAGATAGTGCATTGGTGAATAAGAGACTCATATTTTTCCAAAACAGTTATAGGTTGCAACCAAATGGAACTTCCTTGTCCAATTTAGGAAAGGTTGGTTTGAACTCTATTATTATACGTGAGCACTTTCTTGAGGTAGGATAGAAGAAAGACTCGATAGAGCTTATAATGCTTGCATAGAGACAATCTTAATTCAATGGGCCTATACATTTGAGTATATTGTAGGGTCTGGAAAACTTCGAGGCTAACTTTTGATGGCTCTTTGCCTTGAGTTATGTTTGATTATAGGGTTGGAGATGCAAGAAAACATGATCCCCTTATTGAAAGTGATTTTTAGAGTGATTTTGATAAGCTTGTTTCCTCATTTCGTTATGGGCCAACACCAAATTATCCTTGAGGGTATGAAGAATGTCAGCATGGGGTATCAAGGTTTTGTCTACCCCCTGAATTTTAAAGAGGCTTGGACAATATGAGATCAACGAATGAAGGGGGGAGGGGTTTGTCCATAGATTATCTCAAAGGGGATAATTTTGTATCACCTTGATACCACCATTCTACCAGGGGTAACCACTGGAACCATTGGGATTATCGGTCTATAGAAAAACACCATAAATAATATTCCAAACACTAGTTGACTACTTCCATATAACCATATGTTTGGGGATTATATGTTTTGTTGAGATTCAATTGGGTACCTTGAAGACAAAACAAATCCTGCCAAAAATTTTGAGTGAAGGTGGCATCACGATTGGTCACAATTGATTTAAGCATGCCACAGAGTTTAAAAATATTATCCATGAATACTTGTGGTATTGTGGAGGCATTGAATGGGTAATGTAAGGCACAAAAGTTTGTGCATTTAGAAATATGATCTACAACTACTATGACCACTAATTATATTCTTTGTTTTCACTAAACCCACAATGAAATCGATAGAAATGTTAGTCCATATAGTGGCTAGAATGGATAAGGGTTGTGATGGTCCTAGAGGATTTATTGTTTCCCCCTTGTGTTGTTGGAAATTTTCATATTTGAACATAAAAGTGTGGATTTCCTTCTTCATGCCTTCCCAAAAGAATAAATTCCTTTAATCCTTTCATATGTTTTTTGAAACTGAAGATGATGCACTATGGGTTACGAGTGTAAGTTAGATAACATGTTATATTTAAATGTGGAATATTGAACAAAATAAAGTACACCCTTTATAGCAGAGTTCATCATTCTTCTAAGTGTACCCTGGATGTGAATGTGGTTTGGCCTATAGCTAGTGGATGATGTGAATTATATTGGCATTCACTAACTATTTGTGATGTACCACCTACAATCCGTGGAACACTAGGAACGATAAGTCAACTAGGGAATGCCATCGTTTTGTCAAATGTACTCTGGATGTGCATGTGGGTTGGCCTATAGCTAGTGGATGATGTGCACTATATTGGCGTTCACTAACCATTTTTGTTGTACCACCTACAACTAGTGGAACACTAGGAGAAATAAGTCAACTAGGGAATGTTCATCATCGCACTTCCTAGATAAAGATTTTACGCCCACATTCTCCTTTCCCTTATTGTAGATAATCTTGTAGTCATAGCATAACATTTTAGTGACCCACTTTTGTTTCTTTTGGGAGGAAATCCTCTATATTAGGCAATGTTTTAAGTTGTGATGGTTTGTTTTTATTTGGAAATGATGCCCCATCAGGTAAGGATGCCACATATCAATTGCATGAAAAATAGCTAGCATTTCGTTCTGTAGATTGGGTTTCCCAAGTTGCTATCACATAATTTCCTAATAGTGAAGGCCAATGGGTATCCCTCTTGCATTAACACTACTCCAATCCCTTTTCCAAATGCATCACATTCCAAGACAAAATTATTATTAAAGTTGAGTAGGAAGAGAATTAGGGTAGTACACATAGAATCTTTTAAAGCCTGAAAACCCTACTTGGAATCCTCATTCTTATTGAAGACAATTTATTGAGCAAGGTGGTGAGGGGAGCTACAATTTTACTAGAGTTCTTGACAAAATTATTGAAGTGAATTTTGAGGCCAAAAAATCCACCCAAACTTTTGAGGGTCTTGGCCTGAGGCCAACTTATTATTACCTCAATTTTCTTAGGATCAACACTCTCACCATCCCCACTAACAATGTGTCCTAAATATTTCACTTTTGAAATACCAAAAGAAAATTTAGAAAGTTTGAGGAATAGTTGGTGATTATGGAGGATTTGTAAGGCATAATCCACGTTTTCCACATGGACCACCCAAGTTTTCTTGTAGACCAAGATGCCATTAAAGAAGACCAAGACAAAATGTGTAGAAGGGGTTAGAATATGTGGTTGATAAGGCTCTCAAAAGTGGAAGGCATATTGAAAAGACCAAAAAGGAACACCAAAAACTTCTAATGACCTTTGTGACTATGGAAAGTAATATTTGGAATTCCTTCTTTCTTCATGCAAATTTGATGATAATGATGTAGGAGGATCGAGGGGCACTACCGCACATTTTGGAGAATTTTAAATTTTGAAGAAGCGTATCACACAAATATTTTGAAAGGAATTGTAATTAAAGAACTTGTTTAATGTTGTAGAGATGGATAATTTCATGAGGACATCGAAGAATGTAATTTCTCTTAATGTAGCTGAGTGCAGTGCAAATGTGACGTGTTTGATCTGATCTGTCTGTCACAAATATTTATTGTGATAAATTCTAATAGTTGATAGCTTTTAATTCAATAGGATAGCTCTAGAATAGTTGGAGGGAAGAGCTCGAGGAGCCCCTCTTTGTAAATGTGTTGAACCTGCACAAAATATATCTAGCTAAACAATGATACACACATTTACAGAGAGAATTGGAGAAATAAGAAGAAGGAGAGAAAGAATGAAAGAATCCACATTAACCGTTATGAATAAATGAATAATTTACACATGATATACTCTTTATAACTCATTGAGTGCGCACTAAAGGAGAAACAATGCACCATAGTGGTGGTATAGAGTGATCTGGACACACACCAACAATTATGGGAGTGAACTGCCACCTAGTTGAGTTAACTAGTCAACTAGTCTTTAGTGAACTGACTAAACATAGAGTAGTGAGGCGTTAACTCAAGGAACCAAGGGTAATGAGCCAATATGGTGATGATACCAAGGCAAGGTTGAATTATCATGGTGATGATCCCAATGTTGCATGGTGACAAAACCAATGCAACATCTAAAATCAACTCAACTAGTCAAACTGAAGTGTCAATTGAAAGAGAATATTCCCCCGGTGGAATATTCTCCCCTAAAATATAGGAGACTTGATAATCACTAATTATGACTAATAAACAAGGAAAAAGAAATCCTAGGTGTGTGTGAAGTAACTCCAACACCCCCACCGAACATCACTATGGTGAAAATAACGAATGGGTCTCGACAACGAGGCCATGTTAGGTACCCAAATACAAAATATACATTGAAAATAAAGTGAGGAAAGAGGGAAAACCTCATGGGAACCCCCCCCCTCAAGGTATAATGTATGTAAAAAGAAGAACTACAGTTGCTAGTAAATTGTGTCCTTCACTCCAAGATGACTTCGCAGAGAATGGAACTTCTACTCAGTGAAGGTCTTGGTGAAGATGTCTGCTGTCTGTTATGCTGAAGGAAAGAACTGTAGGTCGATGATCCCCTTGTGTACTAAGTACCAGATTTAGTGCATGTGGATCTCTATGTGCTTCGTCAACTTCCTCTGAACTGGATCTCTGCAGAACTTCATAGTGCTCTGGTTGTCACACCATATGACGATCGACCGATGAAACTGAATGCCCAACTCAGTGAGAAACTTGTGTAGCCACATAGCCTGAATGGTTATGTTAACTAACCCTCTGTACTCCCAGAAATGACAACTATCCATATACCAATAATCACAATCAGCCTCAAAATCATACCAAGAATATATTTCTTGATTATATTCATCCTTGAGGTCCATCATAAGAAATATCTTCTGTATGTTATCCAAAGAATCTTGAATACTACGAAAACTATCATTGAGACCATCTACAAAGCCATCCAATCTGTCATTCAATGTGTCAAACAATTAGGCTTTGAATGCTTCAGTAATCTGTAGAATTTCTTTGAGGGTTTGAGAAGAAATAGTCATCTGATCACCCTATTAAAATTTATGAACTATGCAGCCCTGCCTCCATCATGAAAAAACCCAAAAAATAGAACAATAAATTACTGTAGAAAATCGCGGCGTTTTCCAGAAAAACACTGAAAAACTGCTGAATTTAAAATGCTCATAACTTCACTTCTTGGACTCCGTTTCGGCTTATTTGTTTTCTGAAATTGGATGAAATTGTGACAGGAACTTAGGTATGTAATTTTTTTTGGCAAATAAGGCCTCCATATTCTACAAAAATAAAACAAATCACGTCGTCGTCTGCGGGAAAAACCGTGAAAAATTGTATATTTTAAAACTTCAATATCTTGAGTTCTCGGACTCCGTTTCAGACGATTTGTTTTTTCAACTTGGGTGTTTTTATGATAGGATATAATTTATACAACCCGTTTCTACAAATTTTTCACAGAAATATACCAAAATTTTCTGGAATGTCGCGACCCTCTTTTTTCTTCTCTAAAAAAAAAATCTGCAAAAATAACAAATATTTTCCCACAATGTCTGCCAAGAAAAGTGCTTTGATACCACTTGTTAAGAACCTATATAGATCTAAAAATATATTCACCACAAATACTGAATACATAATAGATCACAAAGAAAGATAGAGTAAGCCACACTTTATTATTACCAAACCCTTGAGGTAGGGAAACACCATACAATGGATCCTATTATGGAAGGGATCCTCTCCTGTTCACTTGCCTCTTCGAGGGGGTATCATCCTATTGAGCTACTTCTCGAAATACAATAATTATATTCATGTCTCATTACATTGATTGAACCCCTTTATATAGTGCTACCATCACCTAAAAACATTCTAGTGGAGGAATCTTCTAGAAGTAGAACTTTCTAAGAAGTCCTCTTACATTTATTATATCTAACTACCCACTTATTATATATAACTACCATAGTGGGCCTTATTTAATAATATAGTGGACCTAGTCCACCTTACATTGAATGGCCTCCACTATTATCAATATGGGCCCTCTGAAGCCCCCCACTACCTCTCTATATACCTTACAACATGTGGGATGCGAACAAGCAGGAATTTCACGTGGGTGTCCATACACTCACAATAGATATCAAGAATATGTATTTCCTGACAGTACTATCTCACCGTGGTTCACAGGTGTCACTTATAGGTAGAAAGGGTGGAGGTGAGCCTATGAATTACTACTCCCGTCATCATTCTGTGCCAGGAACTGAGAAACATAGCAGCAAGGTAGCTATCATGTATGTCCAAGATTTTCCTTTGCGGAATATACTATACACTATTACTCATATGATAGGGAGGGAAACTCTGCAAATGGATTTGCAGAGCCATTTTCAGTATGCATTGGAATGCATGGAGCCCAGGGTCTTCAACTGGTGTGAGGGGGTCCTAAAAAGCATGAAGAAACAACTTACCAAGTGCTAAAATGGTGGGTTAAATAAATTTGGATATGGGTCTATTTTGGTGTCCTTCTTCCTAGAGAGGGTCCCTGTCCTACACCTACAGGTGGAGTGGGGTATATCTACTCCATGGTATCCAAGGATGAAGAGGTGGGTATATCTCATGGCTCGACATGGAGGTGTTCCCATCGTCAAATATGACGATGTATTATTCCAATGGATGAGGACTCAACTCCTCATGGTGGAAGATTATGCATATGTCGAGGT
Source organism: Picea engelmannii (assembly GCA_009831015.1). NCBI lineage: Eukaryota > Viridiplantae > Streptophyta > Pinopsida > Pinales > Pinaceae > Picea > Picea engelmannii. The sequence goes on from ML799753.1 coordinate 97,952, forward strand.
AGATTTCCATGGAGATCCATATCTGGCTCTTCCTGACGGGTCCTAGTGGGGGGACATAGGTAAGAAGGAAAATTTTGTTTGTATAATGTTTTTAATATTTTATGATATAAAATGATTTTTTTGTTATTTATCCGATGACTAATCGAGTGCTCTCATCAGTGAAGATGCAAGACCTTATCATCCTCCAGTTTCATCCCCTATCCATAGGCGAGGAGAGAGATATTTTGTAGAAGGGGTAGCTTCCACAGATCTAGAGTTCATAAAACAGAACCTGGAGGGGCTAACCATGCATGTCCCTGATGCCATGGTGGATGAGCCTCCTAGGAATTATCAATGCCACACAGTGGGTGTATCTGCATCCATCGGTCAACTGCTCTTTAGAGTAGCACGGGTAGTCACTTTTTATAGTGAGTAACATCCTTGATGCTTTTGTACATGAGGTTATGAGATTCACATTTTTGATATTTTGGTCTTTGGACAAAAACACTTTTGTAAACTTTTATCATTATAAATATAAGGCTCCTACCGACTTACTTGTGTTTTGTACAAAGTGTGATTGGATTTTATAAATGTCTCAAATGTTTGTCTAACACATAATTAGCCAATGTATCTATCAATGTATTTAGAGATCTAGGAATGTGTTGATATTCAATATAATCGAAATGATGTTCCAAGAGGCGAATTCGTAAATATACCCTTAAAAAAGTAGGACCCTGAATGGAATAAACGTTAATCAAATGTAGTACTAATAACTGTGAATCAAGTCATACAATAATACGATGGATTCAAAGTGAAACAACATCAGATAATAAATTGATAACTGCACTATATTCCACGATATTGTTAGTTGCATGACTAAGGAAAACACCATGTAGACTGATCAATTCATTTGTAGGTGCATAGATTTCCCAAGCAGTAGACGCTAAGTTTTGAGTACTRTGACTAGCCCCATCAGTGAAGCCAATATAGGGTAGAAAATACATCGACATCTGGAAACCAAGCTCAATGTAAGGTAAGCAGATGAACGATGAAACCAAAAAATGAAAAATAAGACAAGAGTATGATACACTAAAAATACACAAYACTCATGCAAAAATGATTTAAGCATAGTACTTCTTCAAGTGAAGCCCATTTCTGGGTTCACTCAAAGGAATTTCATCATACTACACCATCTCATAAGCCCCTTTCTCCAACAMTCATTTCACAATATAAGGACCCCGCCACATGGGCTCGAATTTAACGACCCCTAGAAAATCACGATCTTGCTCGTAAAGAAGAACTAGATCACCTTCAGAAAAAACATGTGGTTTGACATGCTTGTCATATTTAGCTTCGACACATTTTTTATAAGTTCCAATAACTAAGTAAGAATCACGACGGGTCTCATCTAATTGCATTAAATACAAAATACATTCCTCTTCAACTGAGGTGTTAGGGAGAATTTCGACAGCTAGTTTCAAATATGGGATTTCAGATTAAATCAACAAAATTTCTTTGATTCCATATACTAATTGGAAAGGTGTGAATCCTGTGGAAGACTTAACAGATGTCCAATAGTCCCACAATGCTAAGAACAACATTGTGTTCCAATTTGACTTGTGAATTCCTACCATCCGTCGAAGCATAGTAGTGAGAACTTTGTTGATTGCTTCAACCTGGCCATTGGCCTCTGGATAATAGGGGGTTTAGTTTTCATGTTGAAGACCCAACTTCTCTGTAAGTTCAGACATCATTAAATTGTGAAAATGACTACTATGATCAGTAACGATGGCTTGAGGGACACCAAATCTAGTAATGATATGATTGAATATGAATAATGCTACATTTTTCCCAGTATTATCAAATGTAGGCATCTCCTCGGCCCACTTAGTGAAATAATCCACAGCTACAATAATGTATCCATGCCCCCTTACCAAGTGAGGGTTGCATGTCATGAATACAATACCCCATTTAGCAAATGGACCGGTGGAAACTACAGGGTAAAGAGGAGCAAGGTGAGAACGGATCTTATTGTTGTAGGTTTGACAAGCGTGGATTTTTTGGACGACAGTAATGGAATCCTTAAACAATGAAGGCTAGAAATAACCAGCTCATAAGATCTTTTGGGAAGTGGCATACCCAGACATATGATTTCCACATGCCCCAGAGTGACAGTCATTCAAAGCTTTGTTAGCTTCATTGTAGGTGAGACATCATTGAAATATGGAATCAATACCACGGCGGTAAATGGTATCACCAAGGATAATGTATTTACAGGCTTGATACCGGATATGACGACGATCCGTATTAGAAATAGTAGGCCAGAAAGTTTGTGTCTGGAGATATATGATAATATCTTCGTACCATATGTCGTCAGAACTGATCAGAAAGAGGGATTCATTAGGTAAGGAATCCTCTGCCACAATTTCTTTTTCAATAGAGGGAAGGTCAGATATCAATTCGGAAAAAACCAAAGACTTCTTTGACTTGACACGTTCAAACTCCAAATCAAACTCCTGGAGGATAACTATCCATTTAGAGTACTTTTCCCCCAACAATATTTGAGTAAGGATGTGTTGCATGGGGTTGAAATCGAAAATGATTGTGGTTTTGCGTAATAAGATGTAGTGATGAAAACGTTGAACAACTTGAACATCTACAAAGGCCAGTTTCTCCACATGTAAATATTTGGTTTTCGTGGTCATGAGAATCTGACTCAAATAGTATATAACATGTTCATCGTGTGAATCATCTGCTTGGACTAAAACCATAGAAATGGTAGAGTTTGAAGCAACTAATTAAAAGAAATAATCTCGACTATAATCAGGTGGAAACACCAGGGGTGTATGGGTTAAGGTGAGTTTCAAATCTTCAAAGGCTTTGGTGGCAGTGTCATCCCATACAAAATCGTAACCTTTCTTAAGAAGTCGAGTAAATCATTTTGTTAATTTAGCGTAGTTTGGAATGAATCGACGTAAAACATTTTCCTTCCCTTGCAAAATTTGGAGTTTGCGTAGCATGGAAGGAGGAGGTAAATTGAGAATAGCCTCAAACTTCAAGGGGTCTACCCTAATCCCATGTATAGACATGCTACAACTAAGAATTCGTCTGGATTCCACACAAAAAACACATTTGTGTGGATTCAAACGTATGCGATAATAATGACAACGTAGGAAAATGGCCCGCAGATGTGTCGAGTGATCTTGATGACTCATAGAATGCGTCGGTAGATAGTCTAGATAGGGTTGTACAATGTGCTTAATGTCATAAAAAGTGTAAGACATAGCGTGCTAAAACGTCGCTCCATCATTTTTGAGACCAAACGTAGTTTCCGGTATGAGAAGGTTCCCCAAGGGAAAATAAAAGCAGTCTTATGTTGATTCACAGGTAAAATATTGATTTGATTATAGTCGAAGAAACTGTCCATCAAGGAGAAGATTTCACTCCTGGCACAATCGTCAAAAATCTGGTCAACGAAAGGGGTTGGATAATTGTCCTTGGTAAAAGATTTGTTTATATCCTTATAATCTACACAAACGCAGATCGTGTCTTGTTTCTTGTTAATCGGAACAAGATTGGACACCCAATTGGTCAAAGCCACAGGATAGACAAAGCCAACTTTAAGACATTTTTCAACTTCAAGCTTAATAGAAGCAGCTTTACAAGGATGGATTGGGCGAATTATGGTTGCCAATTTTGTTATCGGATTAATCGGTAAGTGCGGACACAAACAAATCTCCCTAAATTCCATAGGAAACTAGAACAAAAGAGAACATACTACACACTTTGCCTTAAACTTCATTATCATATGAATTAGTTTAGTGAGGTACAAGTGACATATCTTTTAAACGATGCTTGGTCCTCACTAGTGTCATACTTGTAGCTCCTTCCTTGGGTTTGCATAATAGTAAGACTGTCTAAGAATCACAAACCAACAAAGAGGGAAAACAAAGATATATGTATTCAAATGAAGTCTATGTATATGATCAAGGAATTATACAATAGAAGACAAGATGCTTATATAGGGAAGAAATGTATCATTGTATTAAATGAATAGAAAGTGGAGAATACAACCCATTCCTTGATGTTGAAAGGTCCCCTTTCAATGGCTCTTTTATTCAACACACACACCTTTCCTCCAAATGCCTTGAATGAAGAAGATCCAAAATCTGACTTGAAGAACTAAAGAAAATCTCTCAAGCATAATCTGAAGTAGAACTCTCCATACAAATATTAGCCTATTCAACCTTATCCTTTTCCATGAGACATCCCTCTTTATATAGTGTGAAAGATAGATGAATGAGGATATTAGGATGATCCCACTAAATCAGAGAAGCGAGTGAGATCCAAACTGATTGGAGGCGACCTCATCTTCTAGAAGATCCCCTTCTAGAACATTCGTGAATTTTGACTTTTCTTATGCTTTAAGAATCGTCACACCCTATGCACAAGTAGAATCTGATGATGTCGCAATCCAGTTTTAGGGCAGAGTGCAATGATCAGACATTGTCGCACCCCATGCATATAGCAGGGTGCGATGACCTTCCTTTATATGGTTTTTGAAAGGGGAAAGAAAATCACTTTCTCATGGAGAAAGTATTCTTTTAATATTTTTGGGGAACATTAACACATGTTTCCAGTTGATCACTGAGGTGACCAAAATAATGTGTAACAGAGGCACTCAACATTAGTGATGAAGAGGTTGCAGCGAGAGAAGATGCTGATAAATTTAAAGAAATCCTCTTTCATGAATAAATAACTCATTTATTTAGGTTTTGTGATCTCTTCTAATGAATTGAAGATGGATCTCGAAAAGGTGAAAGAAATCAGAGAATGGTCGTCACCAAGGAGTATCTTTGAGGTAAGAAGCTTCCATGGATTAGCAAGTTTTTACCGGAAGTTCATTAGAAAGTTTAGTGAGATTGGTACACAAATGATGGACACAGTGAAGAAAATGCATAAGTCTTTCAAATGGACAAAAGAGGCTGAGAAGAGCTTCAATATATTGAAGGAGAAGATAATAGAACAATTGATTATGGTATTACCGGTTTCTGGGAAGACATTTAATGTGAGATGTGATGCGAGTGGAGTTGCAATTGGAATAGTCTTAAACCAAGATAATAGGCTTGTTTCATATTTTAGTGAGAAATTGAACAATTCTAAGAGAAAATACTCCACATATGATAAAGAGTTCTATGCCATAATTCAAGCCTTGAAGAAATGGAGGCACTATCTCGTTCCAAAAGAGTTTGTTTTGTATAGCAATAATTAGGCTTTACAATTCATAACTAGACAAGATAAGTTAAACCCGTGACATGCCAAGTGGATAGAGTTTATGCAAAATTTCACTTTTGTCATTAAACATATTTCTGGTAATGCTAACAAGGTTGCTAATGCATTGAGCAGGAGATGCCTAATTCTGCAGGAATTTCAAGTGAAAACATTGGGGTTTGACCACCTTAAGGAAATGTTTCATGATGATCCATATGAAGCATGTGTGAATCCTGTGCTCAGAGACAGAAGCCAATGGGCCCAATACATGATTCAAGATGGGTTTCTATTCAAAGGTTTCCAATTGTGCATACCAAAGTGTTCGATGAGGGAGAATTTGTTGAAGGAAAATCATAGTGGAGGTCTAGCCAAACATTTCGGCTAGGAAAAAACGTTTGCAGAGTTGAAAAATTTGTATTATTGGACAAGTATGAGAGAAGAGGTGAAAAGTTTTGTGAATAGATGTAATATTTTCTAGTATGCAAAAGGGAAGAGACAAAATACTGTGTCGTATCAACCATTTCCTAATCCATAGAGGCCTTGGGATGCAATAAGCATGGATTTCATGTTGGGATTGCCAAGGACACAAAGAGGAAGTGATTCCATATTTTTGGTAGTTGACGAATTTTCAAAGATGGCACACTTTATCCCATGCTAGAAAACCAATGATGCAATGCACGTTGCTAATCTGGTTTTCAAAGAAGTTGTGAGACTTCATGGATTTCCAAGGAGTATTGTTTCAGACATGGATACCAGATTTATTGTTCATTTCTAGAGAACGTTATGGAAGAATATGGGAAATAAAATATCCTTTAGTTATGCATATCACCCTCAAACAGATGGACAGACTGAGGTGGTGAATCAAAGTTTAGGAGATTTGTTGAGAAGTTTGGTCACTGAACATCATAGCCAGTGGGATCAGATTCTAGCACAAGTGGATTTTGCATATAATGACTCAGTGAACAAAAGTACCAGAAAGAGTCCATTTCAGATCATGTATGGAATGAATCTAAGGGGAGTGTTAGAGTTAAGAGATCTATAGAAAAGTGAATTTAGGAGCGTTGGAGCCGAAGACTTCGTTGCAGAAATGAAGAAGCTTCATAATCAAATCATAGAGTAGTTGCAAAGAAGCAACAATGAATATAAATGCAKAGATGATCAATGTAGGAGGAAACTTCAGTTTGAAGTTGGGGATCAAGTTCTATCACATCTTAGGAAGGAGAGGTTCCCAATAGGGACATATAATAAACTAAAGTTGAAGAATATAGGGTCGTGYAAAATCCTAAGAAAATTTGGTGAGAACGCTTATGAGATAGAGCTTSCAAAAGATGTGGGTATATCACCCATATTCAACATTGTAGACCTGTATCCTTACAGGGAAGATGGAGCCGAAGGAACCGAAGATCAGAAGGAAGTACAGTTGAAAAAGAAGATGCATGTAGTAGAGAAGCCGTAGATGGASAAGATCATAGATCGACGAATTGGTAAGAAGAACAGAAGGAAAACATATTCTGAGTATTTGCTAAAGTGGAAAGAAAGACCAATAGAAGATGTCAGTTGGGTAAACGAAGTAGATATCCAGAAGCATGGAAGGTCGGTGTAGGAGCTCATGGAAAAGAGTCCATGAATTTTTCAGCCAAAGGAGTATGATGCAAGAGAATCGCCAGAAAAGCACAAGTGGAAGACAACTAGGTGCACTAGTGTGCATTTTGAAGAATTTTGAATTTTGAAGAAGTGTATCACGCAAATATTTTGAAAGGAATTGTAATTAAAGAACTTATTTAATTCTGTAGATATGGATAATTTCATGAGGACATTGGAGAATGTAATTTCTCTTAATGTAGCTAAGTGTAGTACAGATTCGATGTGTTTGATCTGATCTGTCTGTCAAAAATATTTATTGTAATAAATTCTAATAGTTGATAGCTTTTAATTCGATAGGATATCTCTAGAATAGTTGGAGAGAATATCTTGATGAGCCCCTATTGTATAAATATTTTTATTGTTTCCCAGAAGAGACTGTTGATTAGATTGTAGAGGTTGTTGGCACTCTAATTACTGAGACTTGTTTCCATTGTAGCTAAGAGTTAAGATCTACCGAGAGAAATATATGAACACATGTATATTTCAGTTGAATGAATATAGCAGAGGAGAATTGTCCCAAATGTCTGGTGTTTTCGTGTCTATCTGAATGAATGAATGATATACTTACTTTTATTTACAATTCTCTATTATTTCTTGTTCTTGTGTTTATGAATACATTTACATGGTTGAATGTATGAACCTGTGAAGTTTAAATAAGTTTCAATTGTTTCTCTTCTACGAGAAAGTGCAAGTGTGCATAGTGTCCTCAAGGAGTGCGTTGACAAAGTCTGTTTCAACTCGTGAGCTCAGAAGAGATAACATGAATCTTATAGGTGCAAGGAGTGCATAACAATCAAAAGGTGTGAGTGACAGATTCCATTTTGACTCAAAAAGTTCCGGAGAAATAGCTTGAAGGAAGTTCGTCCAAAAGGAGTGCGTGACAGAGCCTTTTGAATCAGAAGTTTAGAAGGGTGAGAGGAAGTTGTCCATAGAGAATCCAAGTTGTGGAGGAAGACGTGTTGAAAAGAGTGCACATGATGGAATTCGAATAAGTGTTGAAAGGAATATTCTAAGAAGACAAGAGTTCAAGGAAGAACAAGCTCAGGAGGAAGAACGATGAGGAAATCTCAAAAGGAGAAGTCCTTTGAGGTTTTCCAGAATTATCCAAGCGAGATCTATCTAGGAGAGATTGGGATCATTCCAGACTCTCAGATATGAGGAGTTTCATGGATAATTGACCGAGAGGTGTTTTGGCATTTTGGAGTTCAGATCATTTTGAAGTAATAGAGAGGTGGGATCACCGAAGTTGCTAGGCGAATATTAACTGTTGGCTATGAGGAGACACATGGAAGAGGATTAGAGAATTCAGGAGTTAGAGGTCTGGAGGAAGTAAGAGATGAGTAAGTGAAGTTTCGCGAAGTTGTAAAACCCAAAGTACAGTTGAACCGTTAGATCGAGGGAGACACGTGGCAGAGACCCGTGAATTCAGAGAAAGGTGTTTCAGGAGGAAATAGACAAGGAGATTGCAATATCTCTGAAGCTTGAAGTGGAGAAGGGATTGGTCCAAGACCATAGTCTTTGGTCACATTAAGGGAGGAGTCTAGTGCAGAAATAGTACTCGCGAATTGGTGTTTCCAAGCACCAAAGAGTGGGGTTGCAAGTAGTTTGAACTTGCGGGTGACATTAAGGGGACCCGTGTGTGCATTATTTGTTCAGGGTCAGTTGAAGGCTCGAAGAACCAATTCAGTTCGAGGAGTTGGAGATCTAAGACTAGGAGATCGCAATATCCCAAGGATGGAAGGGGGTTGTTTCCGTCATATAACTTGAGTGAAGATCAAGTTTGGTGAAGAACTAAGAGCCATGTAGATTATTGAAGATATCGTTAATGACCAAAATGTGGAAATTTATCTTTGGTGGTCAAGTTGTTAAGAGATTGAAAATAAAGACAAGTGCATAAAGTGCCTTCTTTTTTAAGAACCACGACCATTGAATAAGACTATGAGCTAGTACTGGGATATATGATACCATTAGCCAATAGTTCTTAGAAAATATTTTTTAGTTCATTCTTTTGGGAAAAAAGATGACATTAGAGGTGCACATTGAATGGTAGTATACCTGGGAGTAGTGGGATACTATGATCATTCTCTCAAAGTGAGGGTGGTAGTCCTTGGGGAAGTTCAAATACCTATTCGTTTTTGTCCAAAAGTAACTGCAAATCTAGATGAATTGGCTAAGAAGCATACTGAAAGGATTGAATAGTATGGAATTATGCAATAATGTTAGAATGACCCCTTTTTAGGAAATTTTCCATATAATAGGATTTAAATGTTTCTAGAGAGTCAACTTTGATGCCTTTGAGTGTGTACAAATGTTTTTCACACTTGACCCGCCAGGTGATCATTAGGGAGGTGTTCAGTGCCATTTGTTCTTCCCCTTTCTTTCTATTTTCCCTTTTCTTTTCTTAACTTTTCTTTCTCCCTTCTATAAAATTCTTCCTGAATCTTCTATATCCCATACTCCCTTTGTTTGTTGTATCAAGGTTACCACACTTAGTCATTTTTCCCATGTTCTCGGGTTGGTGAACTCGTGAACTCTTGGACTTGTATTATGTTCCCTTTGCCTATATATCAGTCCACTTCAACACTTAGTTTTTTTTTGTATTGTAGAGTTGCAAAGTCACATGTTATGCTTTCACTCCTCTCATAGCCCACCCAACGTATCTCAAAACTTAGTGATTTCATCTATTCAGACTTTCAAAATTTCAGACATGCAGACTTTCGGACTCACAGACTTTCCCTTCCCTTCCAATCGCTCACTCCGACTCTCCATTGTCACATGTACCTTCTTTCAATTTTCTCGAGTCACATTTAATGTTATCTTTATGGAATCAACTACTAATTTCATTTATGAAATGGTAGTTAATTAATGGTGTTTATATTGAGGAAAATCTCATTTATTTCGAGTTAATTATATTTTTGAAAGAAATCTAACCTAAAATTATTTTACTCTGCAAAGTAATATTACAAGAAAATCTTGCCAAATCAACAAAGTTAGTCATGAGAAAAGAACATTTCTATGGAGATACCTTGAACCTCTTCGCCAGAGAATACCAGAACTATCATTGGTCCCGATCATATTGGTACTATTCAAATCTGCTAGGTAATGAAAAAAACCAAGTGTATACTTCAACGGTAGTTCTCGCAGGCTATGTCCCGTAGGTATTCGAATGCAAAGATATCATCGCCTAGTGCATCGAAAAATTCGTCCAAAACAGTCGATCCATCCCATTAGAGAGAAATCCTCCTATTTCCTTGGCACCTTCAATATTCAAGGAGATGTTGAAATTGTTGGAGCCAAACCTGGTTTACAAAGGGGAAGAAGCCAGGAATTTTCTAAAAAGAAAAAAATAATGGAATCGAACTTCTTCAAGAGTATTTACAATATCCTTCATTAATTCTGTAAGACATATCCAGGATTTAAGTAATTTATTTGAAAAATCCCTATAATAAAATTACGTGATTGTTTTCTTGAATTGTTGGCCTGGACTCTATAGAAACTGTTCTTCAACTGGCATTGTATATATTGCATTTCACGGTTCACGAAAATGCAATCTTCGATTGGGAAAACATTATTTTAAATGACATTACAACAAAACTGACAAATTTCAAGACTGAGAAGAAATTTTATATGTCATCCTATTTGATATTTTCTATCACCTATTTTCATGTTTTTAAGGGTTTGAATATTGCTAGAAGGATAAACACAAAGGTGAACCCGGTGACCATGTGGTATAAAGATTTAGGGAGGAAGAAAGTTGGCCACCATTTCTATGAAATATATAATGATTTTGTGTCTAAATTTAAGAAGCTATTATTTGGGGAAGATACTTCCCGACTCTCATTGGAGGTGTCAACTTCTCTAAAAGGGAAAGGAGTTCTTGAAAAAATGAATGCTTACAATATGGTTTTTTGTTCTAACAAAAATTCTATCTTTCTTTTGTTTATGTATTTGATAAATTGTTTATTATTGATATAATTAGACAATACAAATACTGGTTTCAAACATTTTCTAAGAAAAGAAAAAATCAATTCATACCTCTTCCTGTGAAAGTTGGTGAAATTATTCTCAGAGGAATTTCCAAGATCAACGAATATGCTTTCTATTTGAACCATTCCAACTTGAGATATGCATAATAAATCAAGGGGTTTCACCCTAGTCATCTGTTTTAAAATCATTTGATTTCAGACGAACTTATCCCTAGACTTGTAAACTCATTTGTAAGCAGAGAAGAAGAGAATGATAACCATGGCCCTAATATTCAAGAAGTTGACATAGATTTCGACGATATAGAAACTATCATAAGTACCACAAAACATCACAAGGAAATGGGTAAGCCTTCAAATGAGAAAAATTCCCAATCTCTCGTCGCTCCACTTTTACTATTTTACAAGCTTGTTTGTCATTACAATCTCTACCAAAACCCTAACCCTAGCATAGTTAGGTTTTCCTTCCTGCATGCCTTTCATGCTTCTCTTATTCACACATGTTTCTTTTCCTCATGTGTGTTGCTTTTCCTACCAGTTGTTCTTCTCCAAAATAAGGCCTTCCCTTCAAAAAATAGGGTCTTTCCTAAAAATAGGTTTGCGCCCAACAGGCCCCCAAAACTGACATGTGGCTCATCCTGAGCGACTTAGGTAGTGCGCGCCCTGCACTTCCCTGTCTAAACTAAGGAACTTTTTTGCTAGTTCCTCTTATTTTTCTCTCATATGCACAACTTTTCTTGTTAGCGCCTCTACTTTCTGCGTTGTTATCTCCTCCTGTATCAAGGCTACACACTCTGCTTGTGCCTGTGATCTACTTGTTTTCTCTTCCTCCAACTGCATAATCACCCGTGCTGCTTATTCTTGGAGGGGTTCCAATTCCTCTTGTCTTTCTTGCTTCTACATATGCGCTGCTTTCAACTCTGTCTGTAGCTTCTTCATGTATTGAGTGCCCTTCAAGCACTCTGTGATGCTCATTGTCTTCTACCTTTGTTTGAGCTCTTGTATGGATGTGATTATTGTATCCTCTTCTTGGTCCCACTGTTGGACCTTCTCACCCTCTTCCAGCACTATCCATAGCTGCGTGGCTCTGTCGAACAATTTTTCTATTGCGCTTTCTTGTTTCTCCATCTCATTTATTTGGAGTGCAACTTATTGTTTCCTCTACTCTCGAACCTTGGGAGGAGTTGTAGGGTTAAGCCTTTCCTTGAGCTCCTCGATCTCTTGCTTGTATTGGTCAATTGTTTGTGAGATCATGTTGATCGTCTCCTCTGCGATTTTCTCTGGTGCTTGCATGTTGTCTGGGATGCAAGCATAAACTGTTGTTAAGCCTTGTTCTAGCTTATCCACACATTCTTTCTCCTCCTCCTTCTAGGTGGTCAATTGGTTGTATGTGCTTTGAATAATTTTCATGACTCCTCTTCCCACCTCCAATTTTGTGGCGTCTGCACGGACCTTGGACTGCACTTCTTACATTACACTATCTTGGAGTGTATATAGTGCCTTGGTGGGAATTTGTGCCATGACCATTTCCACTTGTTCCACCTCCTCCAAGGGTTTCTATGCAGTCTCCTGATTGAATCTGATCATTTGATGTGTTATCATAAACATCTCCCTACCCTGGAATAAGAACTACACTGTCTCCCCACCTTCTCTCTATGTAGGTGGTTGCTGTGTATTTTCTTATTGTTGCGCGATTGCCTGTGATCCTGCTTGGTTCCTTAGTTGTTGTATATTTTCATGGACCTCTAAGAGATTTTCCATGATTTATTCCCATTGTGATTCTGCAATTCTGACCACTTCTTCAACCCTATCTTGGAACTTTTCTCCAATGAGCTCCACATCATCCTTTGTCAAGGTGATGTCTAGGTCCTCTATCTCATATTTTCGTTTCTTGCACGCTTCTTTTTCTTCTGCAGGCTTCCTTGTTGTTTGTGAGGGATACACCCCACTTGTTGTACCCTGGGTTGTTTATTCTCCAGCCTATGAAGTATCCTTCTTCCCAGTCTATGGTTGGCTTCCTATCCTTGCTATTGTTGGTTTCCTCCTTGGAATTTTTGGTACTGCACTGCTCCCAGTTGGCGAAGTCTTCACTGTAGTTGTTCTAGTATTGTTATCCATACTACTTGTTCTTGTCGATGAGCCTTCTTCGGCCTTGTCCTTAGGATTAGAGGACTGTGTCGTTCTTGTTAGCACATAAACATGTAAGGGGTGCTCTCCTAAAAGAAGCGTCCCCTTGGGAAAAGAAAGAAATCCGGAAAACCCATTTTTCCAAAGTTTAGAGGGTGGGCGCGTCTTTTTAATGAGCAGGTAGTTTCAGACGACCGAGATCTACCCACCTAGATCTGTGGC
>ML799753.1:115815-159224 GCA_009831015.1 Picea engelmannii
CCTTTCATTCGAAGACTAAGCATATACAGTTGAGGTACCACTTCATACGATCCACCTTGGAAGATGGACAATTGAAGCTGGAAAAGTTACACACTAGCCAGAATCCTGCAGACATGTTAACAAAGGGAGTAACCAGGGAGAAATTGAGTTCTTGCTTAGCTTCAATTGGTCTTTACGAGTGAAGATGAAGATGAGAAATTTTCCAGGTCCAAGAAGGTTCAAAGTCTAGCATATACAATAACGGTGGAGTTGTTGAGATCAGTCTCCAAGTGGGAGATTGTTGGTTGTGGATCCTGATTATCTTCCTGATTCAGAGGTCCTTGCTTTCAGCCGTGTTTATACCCCATGAAGTATTTACATCCCATAAGTATGTACACTCTTCCATGTGGGGAAGTGCAGAGGGGGGGTACCCCCTCTGTGGGGTTCGGGGGGGCTATCCCCCCGGTTGGGAGGTTTGGTGTCAAGCGGGCCCCCAGCGGGGGTTCGGGGGCGAAGCCCCCGAAGCAAAAATTGCCTTGTAAAAGTATATTGTAATTTCATTGTAAATCTGGACTGTTCATTATAAGGTCGTAGATCTAACGGTAGAGATTATGTTAGGGTTTTTTGCCCTAGAAGGCAACCCTCTTTTATGAGGGAAATGTATTGCGGCTATGGTTGATAGTGAATATTGTATTCTAGGAGAGGAGACTGTGAGAGAAAGAAGAGGAAGTTGCAACGGGTTTTGCTGTAGGTTGTATCCCTTCATTTGCTGGATAATAATAAAGGAAGGACCTGGAAATTTCACTGGTGGACATAGCCCACACTGGGTGAATCACGTAAATTTGTGTCTCTCTTGTATTGTGTGTCTTTTGTGTTTTGTTTCTGCATTTGTTTTATTTTATTGCTCCGCGGTCCTCTTTTTCTAACACCTTCCACGTCAGCCTCCCATAAATAATGTGTCCCCCATTACCATCATATCCTGTCACCTTCGCCCTTTCTTCTTTCCATGTGCCTCACCCTTGTTGTTTCCGTGATCACTCCCTTCCCCGTTCCATGTCAAGCATGCCATATCCTCCACGACCTATCCATTAGACCGTTCAGCTGATCCAGGTGGCGCCATGAGAAGACTTCCACATCCCAGAGGGCAGAGTTGACCCGGATTGTTCCTAATCCCAAGAAAACAGTTATTGAAGTTGTTGGAGGTGGTTAAACATCGTCTCCGCCATAAATGGAAAAGTACGGAAAAGGATTAAAAGCATGTCGATTCATCTGCAGGACAGTCAAGATTTTGATTGTGTCTGTCATAAGTGCACAATTGTCCAGAGTCTGCATACGCAAACCGCCAGAAGACATGCAGACGCAATGTTTTTAATGCAGTGTCTTGTTTTCACTATTGTTGTTTTGTTTTGAGTATATGTATGTGTTTTCACCATTTTGTAAAGGATCAGTCTTTGATTTGGGCTCCCGATTGTAAATTTTTAACAAAGCACTGGTTTCTCTGGTTATGTATTGGCACTTGAGACTTCTTGCCTTATGAATGTCATCTTCTTTCCATCTCTTTGTTTACACTGTGTTAGAACATCTTGGAATTGAAGGATCCAGTTGAGTTGCGCTATTATAGGATGATGTAGGTTGGATCACTGTAATAGTCGCATTGTCTCTAATCAGTTCTTGTATTTTCTCAACGCTGAATGATTTGGAATTGGAGGATCCAGTCAAGTCACCCTTCAGTTGCCTGAAGCTTAGAACCAAGAGGATCTTGCATTCTGAGCTTTTCTTCCCGAAGTTGTTGAAAGGCCTGATGCCCGAAGAAGTCTTGCTCACTCATCTCACCAAGTCTTCCACCTGCTCATTTTACAATCAACTCACTGACGGAAGTTAGATCAAGACCTCTTTGTTCTTTACATGCCAGGCCTAATCCCTGAGTTAGAATGATACCTTCTTGGGTCTCTACCCATTTGATCACCCATTAATTTTATTCATGACATAAACTGATGGGCATTGGGCTCTTCTCCTGTCGCAATCTAGGAGTGACTTCTAACGCTAACATTTCTGGCGCCGTTGCCGGGGAACGAAGTTGAATATTTTCCCTGGGATTAAATGACAATGATTAATTGATTCTTAAGGTGCGTCAGATATCAGAACTATCAAGATTTCTACTGTGCACCTGGCGACTCCACTGACGCGATTCTGCTGGGTGACCCCACTGGTTCCAACCCATAAGCGACTCCATTGTTTTAGGCGTGGCTTCTAGAGGCAGACACACAAGGTATACTTCTCAGCTGCCATTAATGCCACCTAAAGCTGACCCAGAGAATATTATCAGAAAGGGAACGTCCTCTGAAGGCGGCACTTCTACTGCTAAAACAGGTATTTCGGGTGATTTTCAAGATTTTGTAGAAACTCCAACCCCTTCATTTCGTCCTGTTTTATTACCTCCGATCGGAGTTTCTCGTAGTCTAAATTTTGAGAGTGTTCCTGCTGGATTTTCTCCTCTTGGTCTCGAATTAGTAGGATAAACTCTTGTCACTCCCCTTTCCCCCGAGGTGGTACCCTGGTTCAGACCCAACGCCTATGAATATTCTCCTAGCCTGGGTTTTACTACCCCTCCTCCTGTTATTACTGTTGTTGAGGGAAGAGAAATTTCTGTGTCTTTGAGCCCGCAAGCCTGTTATCTAGAGTTGTTGCAGTTCCCCTCCCATTCTGTAGGCTCAACTCATGTCTTTCCGCTTCAAACCTCATCCCCTCCTGGTTCCCCCAAACCTGTTGTTCCTATGGCTGGTGCTAATCCCCCTCTAAATAGGATGGATGCCATAGTAGCCACCAGATATGCTCCCTTAATCCTACCTCAACCTGTGAATCCTCTCCCTGTTAGAGATTACCTGAAATATATGCCCAAGTTCACTGGGGAAGAGGACATAACTGCATAGGAGCACCTGGCTACTTTCTACAGCTACGTAGACAACCTGAACATTGAAAATGAAGATGTGTAGATGAGGGTCTTTGTCTAGAGCCTGGACGGTGAAGTGAGGAAGTGGTTTAGGAGATTGGCCCTTGGATCTATTGCTGGGATTGAAGCTCTAGACAGTGCTTTCTTGAGGAAGTGGGGAGGTTAAAAAGATTTCATGTATTACATGACACAATTCGGGTCTTTGAAGAAAATGGAAGGATAGTATGTCTCATACTTTTCCAAAAGATTCAATAAGATGTATAATAAGATCCCTGTTGAGATAAATCCCACAGAAGCCTTTGCCAAAATTTCCTATGCTAGTGCATTCGACCCTGACTTTTGTCTTCTATTGAGAGAAAGAAGAGCTACCTCCCTTGATCAAATGCATGATGCGGCCATAGAGGTAGAATCTAATGTAATGGCAGTTGACAGACTGAGGAATAAGACTGATGCAGATAGGAGAAAGGGAATATCCAAAGCCTTGAATTATGGAACCTCTGTGCCTCACCCTCAATTGGATGAATTGACCAAGATAGTGAAGTCTCCGTCTGCAGAGATGGAGAAAATGAAGGTGGAGGGGAAGCACGCATACATAAATCCTCAAAATGCCAAAAACAAAGGAAACTTTAGGAGACCAAACAATATTTCTCCCCTGACTATGCAAAGAGACCAGAGAGGAAGAGATAGAGAAGACCAGAAAATTCAGGCGCCTCTTCAAAATAATTTTGTAGTTAATGAAGAAGAAGGGGAAACAAACGGGCTTGATCCCGAAATCCACTGCTTCTGAGAAATTCCCCCTTTTCCTCATCTCACTCAATCAGCATACGAGGAGTCTCTCATGGACAGTCAGCTAAATGAACTTAGCAAGGGAGACAAGGCTAGCAGCAACCAAAGAAGGTATAACCTGAGATCCAAGAAAAATCTAGGAGCACCTGATGTTCCTGAGCAGTTCACTAGAACAGAGAAATCGGCTAATGAAGCAGCAGACAACAATGAAGGTAAGAAGGCCCAACCCCTCTCTCCAATAGTCTAGAGTCATGTTCCTAAAGTTAGAGAAATCCCAAAGATTACATCTTCTTTTAACTTTGAGCATGAAATTCAAAAAATTAGAATCCCCATGCCCCTCTCTGAACTGATCAAACATGAAGCGTTCAAAAAATGTCTCTTCTGGATTTTACAGTGTGAAGCCTCATGCCTTCCCACAGACTCCATCAACTTGCAAGATGAAAAGCCTGCAGTCATTCTAGGTCCTATGGTAGAAGATAGGAATGATTCATCCCCTCCCTTCTACACATCCTTGAACATACATGATAAGGTACTGCACAATTGTTTGATGGATTCAGTGGCTTCCCACAACCTCATTCCCAAAATTGTCATGGAAGAGTTAGGACTAGAATTCACCAGAGCCTATCATGACCTCTATTCCTTTGATTCCAGGAAAGTTTGATGCCTAGGAGTCATTAAGGACCTGGTCGTCACCTTGTTTCAATTGCCCATGAAAAGTGTGGTTATGGACATTGTAGTGGCTGATGTCCCCCCAAAGTTTGGTATGTTGTTATCAATATCTTGGATAAAAAGACTGGGGGGAACTCTACAGATGGACCTGACCTATGCTACTATTCCTGTGCTCGGAGGAGAACATAGGAGACTATACAGAGAAGCCCAGCTGGCCTATATATTCAGTGATGAAGCCAACCCTACCAACCATCCTATCTTTTCCCTTGATACTGATTTAGGTTCCAGTCTACTGCAACTCACTAGTGCTCCCAAGCCTCTTCTAAAACTCAGAAAGTAGCCCACCACTTCTCATGAATTTTCTTCCCCCATCACCTCCATTTGGAAAATGTTTTTTGATGGAGCCTCTTCCAGGGAAGGCGTTGGTGCCGAAGTATTTTTCGTGTCACCTGCTCAGGAAACCATATCTCTGTCATACAAGCTAGAATTTGAAACAACCAACAATGTGGTAGAATATGAATCTCTTGTTCTAGGATTAAGAGCTGCAAAGGGAATGGGAATTCAGGAGGTAGCAGTGTTCGAAGATGCAGAATTGGTAGTCCAACAGATCAGAAATGCTTATCAAGCCAAGCATCCTCAACTCAGGAGTTACAGAAATGAGGTATGGGACCTAATCGACAATTTCTTCTCAACATTTAATATTTCCTTCGTTCCAAGAGAGAAGAACACAGTAGCAGATTCCTTGGCTACATCAACAAGCAATTTCAAAGTGCCCTTGCCACCCAAATTCAGATATGATGTAGAAGTAAAATACATGCCCTCCATACCTGACAATGTCAAACATTGGAAGGTGTTCAAGGATGATCTTGAGATCAAAATATTCTTGGAGACTGTTGAAGAATTTTAAGAAATGCATATTGACCAAGACTCTATTTTTGAAGGAAAGCTTGATGGTGGTAATTTTCTGAGTAAGATTGCAGAGCATGACATTGTGCAACTGCCCAAAAATCATATTCCAAGGGGATTGGTTCCTTTGGAAAGAATTTTTGATAGGAATGATGTGGCATTGAAAGGGAAAATCTCAGAGGTGAGGCTAATACTACTCAGCGCAACATTGGCACCGAGAATGAACCCAAGTTTGTTAGATTGTCAAGAAGTTTGACAAGGGAGCAGAGGGATGAATACAATGAACTATTGAGGGAGTTTTTTGATGTTTTCTCCTGGACCTATGAAGATCTCAAAACTTATGACATTTCGGTCATTGAGAATAAAATCCTATTGAAAAAGGAGGCAAAGCCATTTAGGCAGAAGCTAAGACAGATCAATCCTATGTTGCTGCCTATCATGGAGAGAGAAGTGAAGAAGCTGCTACATGCCTAGATCATCATGTCGTTGAGATATTCAAAGTGGGTGGCCAACTTGGTCCCTGTAAGGAAGAAAGATGGAGAAATTAGACTCTGTGTGGATTTTAGAACCTGAACAGGAGCTCATGGAAGGACAATTACCCCTTACCAAAGATGGAACATATATTGCAGAGGGTAACAAGAGCATCTAGGATTTCCATGATTGATGGCTTCTCAGGCTATAATCAAATCTCTGTTCTGCCTGAGGACAAGGAAAAGATGACATTTACCACTCCATGGGGCACATTCATGTATGCTAAAATGTCTTTTGGGTTGATGAATGCAGGGGCAACGTTTCAACATGCCATGGACATAGCTTTCATTGGGGAAAAGGATAGGTTTTTGGTCATCTATCTGGACGACATAACAGTCTTTTCCAAATCTGATAAAGAACACTGTGGTCATCTCAAGAAAGTTTTTATGAAATGCAGAAGTTTTGGCCTTTCATTGAATCCCAAAAAATCTCTACTCGCTATGAAGGAGGGAAAGTTATTGAGCCATATAGTATCAGCAGAAGGAGTCAAAATTGATCCTAGTAGAGTTGAAGCAATCCAAGCCTTGGAAATCCCAAGATCCAGGAAAGAAGTCCAGTCTTTCCTTGGTAAGATTAATTTTCTAAGGAGGTTTGTTTCTAACTTTGCTCAGGTGGTAAAGGTTATAACAACCATGTTGAGAAAGGAAAATGAAGTGAGGTGGACCGCTGAAGCTCGAAATTCCTTTGAGCAGATAAAGAAGGCCTTGATAGAAGCTCCTGTTCTTATCAGTCTCGATTACTCAAAGGATTTCCTTATTTTTTCCTTTGCCTCAGCTGTTACAGATGAATGAGGCCAGGCAAGAACAACCTATTTCCTATTTTAGTAGAGCTCTAAGGGATGTCGAGGTCAGGTACAACATTATGGAGAAGCAGACCTATGCCCTGGTAAAGGCTCTAAAAGCCTTTAGAACCTATGTCCTGCAGTCGAGGATCATTGCCTATGTCCCCTCTGCCGCTGTTAAGGACATTCTTATTTAGCGTGATATAGATGGGAGGAGGAGTAAGTGGATAGCCAAGATCCTTGAGTTTGACTTGTAAATAAGGCCTACCAAATTAATCAAAGGTCAAGGTTTAGCCAAGCTGTTGGATGAAGCAAATTACAAATATTTGGGGGTAAGTTTCATAAATGAATGCTCAGGAAATCAACAGGATCAGCTGTCTGTTGTAGACCCCCAAGCATAACCCCCATTGTCTCGATGTCCTTGGTATAAGGATGTCATATATTTTCTGCAAGAGTTGCAGCCTCCAGATGGCCTACAAAGAAACAAGGCAAGAGCTCTGAAGCTCAAAGTAGTCAGATATTGTCTTATCAATCAAGTTTTATATTGGAAAGACCCCCTGGGGGTGCTTTTGAAATGTATGAATCCACAAGAGGCTTACAAGATCATTGTTGAATTTCACAGCAGCCTATGTGGAGGGCATCATTTCTGGAAGACCACGACCTACAAAATACTCAGAGTTGGGTACTAATGGCCCACCCTATTCACTGACATATGCAGAAAGGTCAGAGCCTGCATCAAATGCCAAAGATTTTCAGGAAAGCAATAGCTTAAATATCTGCCTTTAAAGCCTGTAGTCGTTTCAGGGCCCTTCCAGCAATGGGGCCTAGATTTTATTGGAGAAATCCACCCTACTTCCAGTGGGCAGCACAGATGGATCCTAACTACCATAGATTTCTTTACTAAGTGGATAGAAGCTATTCCCACCAGGAGTGCTTCCCACAAGGTGATCATTGGATTCTTGGAAGACCTCATCACAAGATTTGGCTTCCCAAACAAGATTGTGATTGATAACGCAACCTCTTTCAAGGCTGAGCTGTTAGCCAAGTTCTGTGAGCAATTTGGGATCAAACTAATTCAGTCCACCCCATACTATCCCCAGGGCAATGGTTTAGCAAAGTCCTCCAACAAAATCCTAATAAGGATCATCAAAAGACTATTGGAGGACAACAAAAAGGCCTGGGATTCAAAGTTGAAATTTTCTCTATGGGCCGATCGAGTGACCACAAATAGATCTATATGTATCTCCCCTTTCCAATTGGTTTATGGAGCAGAAGTTGTTTTCCCTTCTCAGCTAGCCATTCCTGTAGCAAAGTTCTTCCAGGATTATCAAGAAGAGCTTGATGATATGATCAGAAGAATTCATCAACTGGTATAGGTCCAACAGGCTAGAGAGCAGGTAATGAGCAAAATTTAGGACCATCAGCAGAAGATCAAGCAGGCTTTTGACAAAAGGGCCAAGAAGGAAGAATTTCAGATAGGAGACTTGGTGCTGAAATGGGATGCTCCTAAACAAGACAAGGGCAAACACGACAAATTTGAAGCCCTGTGGGTCGGGCCCTTCAAAATCTCTGAAGTATTTTCAAATAATACCTACAGGTTGCGAGATTTGAAGGATCAAGAAGTTTTCAATGGCCCTGTGAATGGGAATTTTCTAAAAAGATGTTTTTTTTTAGCCGCACATGGCTCATATACGGTTGTATATATTGTTTTTCTTTAAGGTTTTAAATAGTGACTCCATAGCCCAACAACAAGGCATTGAAGCTGCAAAAGAGTTCTCAGTAGCTCGCAGGGGGCATGTTGTCCCCCATGGAACCTAATGTTAGCACATAATCATGTAAGGGGTGCTCTCCTGGAAGAAGCGTCCCCTTGGGCAAAGAAAGAAATCTGGAAAACCCATTTTTCCAAAGTTTAGAGGGTGGGCGCATCTTTTTAATGAGCAGGCAGTTTCGGATGACCGAGATCTGCCCGCCTAGATCTGCGGATGAGGTTTCATTCTGGAGCCCCCTTGCCATTTTTCCTTTAATGGGGGGGGTCCGGAATTGGGCATGCATCTCTCAAATGGTCAATATTGAGGTGCCCAGATCAACGACGCTCAAGCGATTCCGGACCCCCTCTGCCATTCTGCCTTTAATAAAGGGGGGGGGTCCGGAATGGTGTGGTATTGACATGGGGCCCCCTTCCTATCATGTCGACTCCTCTACCACTTCCTCCCCTTCCATATGTTCTCCACTTGATCACGTGATGGGGCCCGTTCCCTTTGGCCCCTCCTTGTCCTCCGACATCTGTCATGTTCCCTTCCATGTCAGCCTCCCATAAATAATGTGTCCCCCATTACCATCATATCTCGTCACCTTCTCCCTTTCTTCTTGCCATGTGCCTCACCCTTGTTGTTTCCATGATCGCTCCCTTCCCCGTTCCATGTCAAGCACGCCATATCCTCCACGACCTATCCATTAGACCATTAAGCTAATCCAGGTGGCATCATGAGAAGACTTCCACGTCCTAGAGGGCAGAGTTGACCCATATTGTTCTTAATCCCAAGAAAACAATTATTGAAGTTGTTGGAGATGGTTAAACATCGTCTCTGCCAGAAATGGAAAAGTCCGGCAAAGGATTGAAAGCATGTCGATTCATCTACAGGAAAGTCAGGAGTCTGATTGCATCTGTCATAAGTGCATGATTGTCTAGAGTTATGCAGACAACCAGAAGACATGCAGACGCAATGTTTTTAATGCAGTGTCTTGTTTTCGTTGTTGTTCTTTTGTTTTGAGTATATCTAGGCATTTTCACCATTTTGTAAAGGATCAGTGGTTGAGCTGGGCTCCCGATTGTAAATTTTTAACGAAGCACTGGTTGCTCTGGTTATGTATTGACACTTAAAACTTCTTTCCTTATGAATGTCAGCTTCTTTCCATATCTTTGTTTACACTATGTTAGAACAGCTCGGAATTGGAGGATCCAGTCGAGTTGTGCTGTTAGAGGATGATGTAGGTTGGATCACTGTAATAGTCGCATTGTCTCTAATCAGTTCTTGTATTTTCTCAACACTGAATGATTTGGAATTGGAGGATCCGGTAAAGTCACCCTTTAGTTGCCCAAAGCACAGAACCAAGAGGATCTTTCATTCTGAGCTTTTCTTCCTCAAGTTGTTGAAAAGCCTGATGCCCAAAGCAGTCTTGCTCACTCATCTCACCAAGTCTTCCACCTGCTCATTTTACAATCAACTCACTGACAGAAGTTAGATCAAGACCTCTTTGTTCTTTACATACCAGGCCTGGTCCCTGAGTTAGAATGATACCTTCTTGGGTCTCTACCCATTTGATCACCCATTAATTTTATTCGTGACATAAACTGATGGGTGTTGGGCTCTGCTCCTGTCGCAATCCAGGAGTGACTTATAACGCTAACAGTTCCTGTCTTCGTGGTTGGTTTTGCTACTGGTAGTTGCCACTATGCGGGCCAGTCTTTAATGATCCATTCCACTTCCTCTCTCGTGATGTTGTACTGCATCTCGAGCCATGCCTTCTTGGGATCCCTGTAAGCTTGGATCCATATGTGATGACTGGATGCCTTGAACTTAACTATTTCATCTATCTCTTGCACTACCTCCATCAGTATGTATGTCACATTCGTTGTGCATTGTTGTGTCTCTTCTAGTAGCATTGCAAAAAAAATATTATTTCCTACTTCATCTTGTTGTCCTGCTAGAGGGACTCATACCTGGCTGAAAACAATTCCCCATCTTGTCCAAAAATGCCTAGAATTTGGAATCCTACCACCCTACCAAAGCTATCAAGAAAATCAACCATGAGTAATGGAACTTGGTTCCATTGTATTGTGCATCTAGAAAATCTATTAAGAACTGGTTTAGCAGGTATGGTTCCCAGCTGAACATAATCCCCTTCGGGCACTGCATGACTGCTGCAATAACACTTGTTGGTGCTTTCTCTCTGCGGATTTCCTCAAAAGTTTACACGCCATCAACTTGTTGGAAAACCTTGTCATGTTTTCATTGATGTCTTTGATAAAAATGCCTCTGTTCCCCCTAGTGTCAAACTGCGCTTTAACTTGTTCTTCTATTTCTTTTCCGCGTGCCTTGTTATCTAGGTATTCTTCGGGCTACGCACCGACTGTGGGCAGTCTGGTGATCTTGGAAATCAATGCCACATATAGTTGTACCGGCCTATCCATCCATAGGATGTCTCCATGGACACGGGCGAGTAACTATTTTACACAGAGCCCGACATTCTTACCGTGCCCAAAATGTGGTATGTCCAATAGGTTCATGATGCCCGAATTGTATAGCTCGGTTATCCATTGTGCAAGCTCCAGTATGGGTTTTCCTAGGGGTCCAATTTCCCCTGTGTTTATCCAATAATTCTCCTCGTCCAACTCTAGGAATTTAGTTGCATCGCACACATCATGGTCGACATACCTAAGATTAGGTACCTTTCCCAACATATCATCCACATCAATGACTGCGTCCTGGAGATATGGGAGTGTAATCTCCATGGCATCCTACGCCTTCCTTTTCTGTCCCACAGCAGATGTGCCTGCCTTTGCTGCATCTACATCCTCTTCTTCCCTTCCAGACTCTGGTCGGTCGGTGATTTGTTCAACCAACACCTCCTTGTGTTCATGGGGCTGTCACAGTCCCATTGTTTCATTGGGTTTTGCAAGCGTCTCAAGGTTAGGGTTTGAAATTCCATTCTAAGCCCTGAAGCTCTGCCCTATTTCTCTTTTTTGTGTTGTGGAGGTCTCTTCCTCGACCCATGTTGGGCTAATGGATTATGGGTCTGAGGTGGTAACATCCTCTAGCTCGACCAAATTTTCAGGCTGTTACATTCTTTCCTTACGCCTTTGGCCCTACCAAGTAATCCAGACAACTTGTCCTGGCACACCGAACTTTAGTGGAGTCATCCTCTCTAAAATTCACACACTTGCTTTCTCTTGCGTAAACTTCTACCTAGGGCACACACTCTATTTCTCTCTTTGTGCTAAAAAATCGCTAAGTGTTGAATAACTACGTGATTTTCGCCTTTTATAGACCTGATCATGTTCATTTTTCACTTTTTGCATGCATTTGTGCCAAGTTTAATTTTTCCTACGCATTGGCTTTTGATGTTTATCGCGGTAATTACTATGTGAAACGTTTTCCATTCCTTCTTGTACTATAGTCAACTACTGCATCTTTTTGTATTTTTCTTTCATTTTGTATTTCTGTATTTCTTTTTCCCTCTTTTTCTCCTTTCTATTTCTTTTGCTCATTGTTTTGTCCTAATCTCTGCTATAGTACACTATATACATGTCTTTTCCCACTGTGTTGTAACTTTTAAGGGTTAGGAGGTCGATTGTTCATGTACATTTTCATTCGACTTCCATTGATAATTCCTTTAAGGTATGTGCCTCCCAAATCCTTTAGCTACGTAGATCCCCCATCCATGATAGTATTTACTTCATATGGCCCTAGCCAATGCATTCTAAACTTACTGGTATGTTGAAAAACTTTACTGTCATAGAATAAGACTAGGTCTCCCTCCTTAAAATTCTTCTTCTTAATATGTATGTCAGGTCAGGATTTGTCTCTTTCTTTCTGCACTTCCTGATGAAATCCTACCATAATCTTGTCCTCTTCCATCTCCATTAGTTGATTTAACCTTTCTTGTACTATGACTATTTCTGTCATGTTGGTAATTGTTGCCATGCACAAACTAGGTACCCAAATTCTAATGGCACTACTGCTTCCTACCCATACACAAACCTAAATGGTGTTTTTCCTTTCAACTTCTTACATGTGGTCCTATATGACTATAGTATTGTTGGTATTTTCAAGTCCCAATAATCAATGTTGACATTGCAGATATTTGTCAGAACATTCTCCAAGATATTTTAGAAATCTTCTACTATTCCATTTTCCCGAGGATGGTATGGTGTACTCTTCTGGTGATAAACTTAAAACTCCTCACTCATAGCCCTAATGGTACTATTGATAAAGTGAGTGCCTTGGTCACTCATAAAAATCCTTGGACATCCAAATCTGGTGATTACTTTCTCAAAAAATATTTTTTTTGTTGTCTTTGTGCTGCAGTCATTGACTGGTGCTGCTTATGCCCATCTTGTTAAGTATTCCGTCACAGTAATGATATATCTAGCTCTTGACCTTTTTGTTGGTGGATTAATTGGTCCAACAAAATATATTTCCCATTTTTCAAATACCTGCAAGGTTACTTGTGGTCTTAGGGGCATCTCATCCCTATTGTTGGGTTTTCTAAGCCTTTGACATACATCACATTTCTAGAAATAGTCCTTGGCATCTCTATGGGTTGTTGGCCACCATAATCCTGTGCGCAATACCTTCTGTGTGGTATCTTTTCTTGCATAGTGTCCTCCATCTATACCTTCATGAAATTCTGCCAAAATTTTAGGCCTTTCATGTTATAATACACATCTTCTCAAAATACTATCTGTGCCTATCTTATATAAGTGTCCTGCAATAAGTTGATAGTCTGCAACTCTGACTACTGGATTTTTCTTCTGTACGGTGCTAAACTCTTGTGGTTAAACCCCTATACTTAAGTATTTAATAATATCAGAAAAATATTCATCAACTATATGTACTGAAAAAAATTGCGCATTAGGGAAGTTGTCTTCCAAGTTGGTAGGTTCCTCTCCATTAGTTACCCTTGGCATGTGATCAAGTCCTACATTTAGCTTCCCTGGCTTGACTATTACTTCAAAATAAAATTCTGTGAATAACAACAACCATCTGCAGATCCTCCCCCCAAACATTGGCTTGTTTACTAAATATTTGAGGGCAGAATGATCTATGCACATCTTAAAGTGTTTACATGGTAAATTGTGCCTGAACTTATGAAGTGAATATACCATGGCTAGGCCTTCTTTTTCTGTGGTGTTGTAATTCTGATTTGATTCTAAAACGTTTCTTCTTGCAAAGGCTATAGGATGGTCTAATTCCCCTTCTCCTGGATGTTCCAGAATTTCTCCAAGTGCTATGGTTGATGCATCTACATGCACATGAAATGTCTTTTCCTAATATGGGAATACTAGGATTGGTGATGTGACCATATTTTATTTTAAGGTTTCCGACCCTTGTTGACATTCCTCATTCCAATGGAATCATATATCCTTCTTTATCAATTTTTCCATTGGCGTAGTAATTTGCGCATACCCCTTTATAAATTTCCTGTAATAGGTTGTATGTCCTAGTGTTTCTCTCAACTGACACATTGACTTTGGTGGTGGTAAATTGACAATCACTGCAATATTAATAGGATCCACTAGTAAACCTTGTTTACACACTATATGTCCCAACAATATTCCAAAGGTTGTCCCAAAAATGAAATTATTAATATTCAGTGATATTTGACATTGCCTACATCTTTCCAACATGAGTCTTAACACTTCTACATGATCCTTTAACATACTCAAGGCTTGAGAGTATAAAGTATAGGCATCCGAAAAGAGGGTCTAGGATATAAAGAAGAAGAAAACAATTATTTTAAAAGGAAAAGGAGCTATGGTTGATTTATGAGCTGTCTTTGTCTAGCTTCCAATTGTTCCTGGACACTGTTGTCTTGTTCAATGGCTGCCCATGAGCGTTCAAGTTCAACCTGGGTGGTGGAAGTTTTTAAGATAGTATTGAAAAGGTTTAAGGCAATACTGGTCTGATCTGTGAGACCGGGTTCAATGTTGGGTTGTCTTGTAACTGGTATAGTCATGGAGGAAGAAAGTTTTAAGGACTGGTTTCTTCCTTTTAGATTGTATGAGAAAATTTCCCGAATCTTGAATTAATAGTGTAGCAAAATCAAAGGTCATTTCCTGTATCTGAGTTAAACTGAAAACCATGCATGGAATGAAATAAAACATAAATCTATGGAACAATGTGAGGCTTCGATCAAGGAGTAATCTCACACTATGATAGAGGAAGAAAAAAGATAAGGAAAAACTTTAATGAAGCATCAGATATAATAGTCTAAGTCATTCACAGGTCTTGTAAGTGCTGATAGCCGATACAAAAGAAAACACTGTAAATGATCAGATCATTAAAAAATTCAATCACCACAGTAGAAGTTGTACTAAATTGCAGCTACGCATTCATCAAAAATACATGAGAAATTAAGTTAAATATGAAATAACAGAGGAGCACATAACTCAAACTTGACGGGGTTTGGAATCTCCGACTTGCATTTGTATTAATTTTGGCAAAAATGAAGAACTTTTTTGCTACAATCGGCCAAAATAAAGCCATTGGTATCACTTTAAAAATTGTATTTATACAAGAAAAACAACAACCCTAGATGTTTGGTAGTCTCCTAATATCCTCCATGCTAACGGTTATAGAATATAGAAATTGAACCATTTTTCTCGGTTACTTTTTCTTTTCTAACAATTAGACAAAAACAAGCATACATGCATTATTTCATCATTTCTTTGAAGTGTTTCCTTCGCTAGGTCCCGAACACATGAATCACCTGTCCACAAAATGCATCAAAATTCTGGAAGGCTCTAATGTATTCCTTTCTTCAAACACATATAACTTCCTCTAAATTTGGGGCAGATCGTCTTCGATCTTTCCCTTGCCAAACCTTGTCGATTGCAATTGTAGATTTGGCTTTATTAGCCACTTATCTATTTGGGCGACGTCAAGCTGTTTCAATTGTGAAATCTTGAGCTATACTTCATTCCAAATCTCCTTGATATGCATTTGATGCCTTACAACATTTATCTGTCCTAATAGCCCAGGACAATCACCTTTACCAATGCCCAGTGTTTTTGTGTCTAGCTGATCAAATACTTCTTCACATTCTCTCTTAAATTCTCTTGCCATTTTCCTACTTTCAGAAATATCTGTCTCCCGTGTCTTTAACATGATGTCTCCCATGATCTTTTCATATACAATCATCTTTGGGGTTGTTGGTACTTCCTCTCTGGCTGAAAACACCACTGCCTTTTGAAAAGAAGCATGAGCTATTGTGGCCTCTTTTTCCTTCAAAACAATTATATCTAGTGAGTGGCTTATTTCCAAGAAGTAATTTTGGATGATTTCTATTTTGGAAAGCATGTCCTGTTGTTCTGCTTGTAGTTTCTCATGCACCTCTAGTACTTGGGCTTGAAATGATGTTATATTCATGACTTGTCCTTCAATAGACTTCAAATAATCCTGTAGCTGTCTCACTAACTCTTCATGTCAAATAACCTATACCTGACTCACTTGCATCTGCTTGTTCTCTTCATCCAAGCTAGACTGCAACGATTTCATTTCCTCTTTGTCCATAGTTCGGGCATGTTCAACCCTTTTATTTACCTCCTCTCGAATATTATTCTCTGTGTGCCTTATTTAGTCCTGCAACTGAGCTATCATTTGATTTTTCTTCTTCAACCTTGTTTTTAGAGAGTCAACTGAAAATAAATTGGCAGTTTCCAAGGGTCCCATAGAGCCTGCTAATTTTGTGGTGAAGTCTTCCTCCTCTAGGTTTTGTCCATCTATGAGCACTCTGTGTTTCTTCACCATTGTGCCTTCTCTTAGATGTATTTCATGTTTTAATATTTCCTTCCTCTTCCTACTGAAAAAGTAGTTAGAGGAGGGTATCTCTTCTCTAGAGATAGGAGTAAGGTCACTTGCATATATAACTTGTAGAAGGGGGTTTCGAAAAGTTGACTGTATAGGAGCTAATGATGCAAGAGGGTTGCTCAATTCTGAAGATTGAGTTTCTCCTACTGTTTTGGGAATATCAACAGGGATAATCGACGATGAAGGTGGAATCGTTTGAATCGATTTTGAAGGAGTCTCGGATTTAGAACTTGTTTCAGACCTTGGATTCTTTGATTTTGAAGTTTATGCCTTTTGTGAAGATGCTTCAGTCTTCTTTGGGTTTTCTTCTGCAGTCTCTTTATCATGTGCCTCTGATATGAAACCTGGGGGAGGGGTTGTTGATTCTCCCTGTAGTATCTTTGGCAAACCAATTCGCCTGTGCTTATGGAAAGTCAGAAAGTTGGTTTGTAGGTCGAGTGATAATGCTTGAACTCTGTCTAATACTTCTTCATAGGTCATGGCTCCCTTGAACATGTCATCATAGGGAGAAACCTCATGTTCATAGATTTTCATGTTGCAGTGATTTCCTACAACTTGATAAGGGTCATGTTTTCTAAGTTCAAGGTCTACTAATTTGATGTCATCCAGTGCCACAACTTCTACCTTGGCATGACCCAATTTAAGTAATGAATGCTTCCCAATCTGTACAGGAAAAAATGGCCATAACTTCTTCTGAGTCACTTTCAATTCCATGCCAATGCCACTAGTTACTATTTGGTAGGCCACCTCCCTGCACACCAGTCTGTTGGGAAGGAACTTCGGAAGTGCATGAGGAGGAATCGAGCACCCGAAAACCCTCTTCAATAAACCAATCTGCGGTCGCCCTAAGATTTCCCACGATTTGCTCTGAAATACGAGGGGGTGCATAGCCATACAACATTTGGTGTAGAGGTATCACTACGTAGTGGACGATTTCGTAAAAGACATCTTTAGCATTTTCCTCCCATATCTTGGAATGATAAACATGAATGGGATCCTCACAGGCTGGGTTCCAGCTCCAACTCATCAAAGGGAATGGAGTCATGTAACAAACCACATCCATAATATAGGCGGACATGTAAAAAGATGCAGGTTGGCCTTTCGACTTAGTTGTTTGGTACTCTGCAACCTCACTAGCTAGATTATCGGATAAAAATTTTCCCCAATTAAAACTGTAACCCTCGTCTACTTCGTGTATAAGTGGCACCCATTCTGTTGGAAAATGGGTAGGGATCTTCCTTCTGAAGAGTCTACATAGCATCAGGTCTATATAAACCATGTATTCATTTAACGAAGTTGTGGCATAGCTGTCATGGGTGTCGGCTCTAAACCTTGTTGGAAATCCCCACCATTCTTTGATTATATTTGGATATGTTTGATCGAATTCTGTGCACTCCTTTCTTTGAAATTCTGCTATGAATTGGGCATTATAAATGTATTTAGAAGTAGGGGGTAATTTATAAATTACTTGGATGTGCTAGGGTCTGAACGAGCCAATGATGACCCCTTGACTTTTTTGACTGCTCCTTGTTGGAACATTGATTTTCTTTAATTCCCAGCATACCATGTCATTATACGGAATGAGTCTCGGTCATGTGGCTATTTTTTGCAGCTCAGACTCGGCTATGTCTCTGAGTTTATTTTCAGTCCTTTCATTCCCGAAATCGTAGGGGCAATTCCTAATCTCATAGTCCAAACTCTCAAAAATCTACCTCCAATATTTGATTGAATCCACAATTTTATTGGGTAAATAGGTAGATGCGAACATGAACTAATCCCCCTAGATCCACCTGGATCTAGAACAAAATGAGATGGAATAAGACACTTTCCCTAAGTTGTGATCATTGAGTCTACTACCAAAGGAGGAATAGATAGCATACCTTATGAATAACTTCCTTATATCTTTGTTGTCCCTGCTTCACTCCAGTGCTCTTGTGGAATCGGATCCGCGATAACACAAACCAACCAACGTGAAAGAAAGAATAGTAGAATTCAATGAAAACCTAAACATGTGATCAAGGAATCATGTAATAAAATACTAATAATTTTATGGGAAAGAGACATGCCACCGTATTATATTAATGAAAAGTAGAAGATACAACTGAATTGCTTTGATGTTGCAAGTTCCCTTTTAGTGGTCCTTTGTTCCAACACACACATACACTTGCTCCAAAATTCGCATGAATATAATCCACAAAAACTTGATGGGAAAATGGTGGCCTCAAGCATCACTAAAAACAAGATTCTTCACACAGTCTTCAGCTTATTCTTTCATCAATTCTTTGCTTAATCTTGCTTAATATTTTCCATGAGAAGTCCATGATTATATCAAAGAAGGTGAAGTGGTTAAAGGTATGAGGATGATCCCACCAAATTAGAGAAACCAGTAGGATTGCAACCATACAGACGCCACCTCACATTATACAAGATTCACCTTCTAGAAACTTCGTGAAACCTCTTTCCTCTTTTAGCTTTGGAACGCCGTCGCACCCTGCCCATGTAGCAGCTTGCAGAAATCACGTGGGCTAGCTATAGAGAAGCCTGCAGAAATGATAGATTTATGCACTGTGTAATATGTGAAGCCTGTGGACCCTTTCTAAAAAGAAGCCTTGTAGAGGAGGAAAGAAGTAGCTTTTCTCAGGAAAAAAGTCATGTTAGGAGCCTGAACACATGTTTGTGAAATCATCACTAGGGTGACCAAAAATATGTATAATAGAATGCCCCCCAAAGTATGAGGCTGGAACTCGTGACATCTGAAATACTTTGTAAAAATTCATGTGTGTGTCGAGAACAAGGAGCGCACCAATTGGGAACCTGCAAACAAATCAAGCATCCACACAATATTATACCATGTCTAAAGTAGGCATTCCCATGTTCAGACTATAAATGATTGAAATCATAAATATAAGTCATGGCCACCAATTATACACTGTGGATCCATGTCATCAAGATTCTACATAGCCACCAGGAATACATTGTGGATCTATGTATTGGAAAACTCAGATACAAACATAGCCATGAGACATACAAAGTGGATCTATGTGTCAATTCAAATCATAAATACTCCATCGCACCCTGGATAAAAAATGATGAGGTCTAGGGTCTTCAATCCCGCCATATGTGAGGTTTTATAGCAATATTTTCCTCACCATTGCTATCTTGCGCAGAGGGCCTTTTTCCATTTCCCTATGCAGATTTTTCATCCTTTTTTTGATGAATCTAGAGCTAAAAATGTACATTTTTCAACATATACACTCCCTAGATGCTATGCAAGATGTGTATATGCTTTCTACTCCATTACATCTCACATATATCGGGATTTGTGCCAAAAAATATAAAATGAGGTTGAGTTTCCATGTCACGACAAAAGATTTCTGATCCTTGGCCTTCCATATACTGGAAACGTTCTGACTCGACCCTTCAGTTGCATTCAAGAGGCTATAAGAGCACAATTTCGATCTATGGAAAAGAATGAGAAAGCATTCAACTTTGAGAGAAAAGTTACTTTGGAGAAATTACTTCATATTGAGTCTGCATCCCTTTGTCCCTCAAGTTTGAACATAGTGTTCAACCCCCAAGCTCTTCCCTTATTATTGAGAGGACCTCTTTGCCTATTTCTCATGAGCTTGCCTTTGGTGGAGGGTTGAAGTGGTGGGGACCCAGTTGGAAGGAACTTGGTTTCTTGGTTTCGAACCGTGCCGACACGAAAGTCTATAATGTTAACACATCTGTTGATCAATTATTAATAGAAATACTCCTTTCCCATCCTATTGGTATCTTGAAAATATATGATTATTATCCATGGGTGTGTTTGTAATTTTTATTAATGGATTATGCTATTTGATGTGCTAACCCCTTTCGTATCATCACTATATACTTTCTTTTCTTGTTTGTTGAGAACTTCTCACAGGTATAAAGCTTTGGGTCAAAGTGCTCAATGGTGGAACATCATCAAACGTTGGATCGAGGTAGGTCTCTTTCTTATATTGCACATTAGTTTATATAGAATATGTTGGAATTGAGTTGACTTCTACAGTCATACCTGTTTGTTGTGGTTTACCCTTGGCCATAAACAAGTTTTCCCTTGTAACATAAATGAAGACTCCACTGGGGAGAGATCTTCCTTTTAAGGGTTGAATTACTTTTTCTTCTTACATTGCTCTTTTTCCTTTGTGTTTCTTGTCGTATCACTGCTTGATAGATCCTGTTCACTCTGAGTCTGAGTTTTCATCCTTTTACCCTTTCCTGGCCTTATTTTAAAGCATATATGCCCCTTTTTCCCTGACAATCACGTATACATGCTTGATGTCTCACCGCAAGAGGCATATATACGCTCTGTTCTCTTGAACAGTCACGTATACCACTTCCCCTTGCTTGTTTTCTTGGTTGAGTGACTGTTGGGTAGGATTTAAAGATTGTTGAGCCTTCTTAGGTCTATGTAGTTCCTGTTGAGATTATCTGGGACGACAGGAATCTTATTTGGAGTTGAATTTTTGGGTGTAGTCTTTCTCTTTGTTTTATATTTTTAATTTGTCCTTGGTTTCTGGGTTGTTTGCTTGGCTTCCTGGTATTCTACTTGAGTTATTGCTTTTATACACTGTAGAATTCGTCTATCAAGTTGCTTATTAGTCCATGCATTTTATTTTTAGAATATTGGAAATACAAAAAAAATAGGTATTTTGCATTGGTCTGCATTTTTGTCTTTGAATTTTTTCATTAGCTTAGCACATGTAGCGAAAGATCGTATTTTACTTCTGGATTGAAAATTTGAAATTGAAGACTGCACTGTTTTTATTAGCATATCATTCATTGAAAACTTAAAGATAGACTTTGCATTATATCCATATTTATTTTCTAGCAGAGTCATAACACCATAAGTTTCACCTCCATACCTTTTTGAGTAACCATGACCAATAAAATTTATGCTTTAAACTAAAATTGATTAGTCA
Organism: Picea engelmannii; assembly: GCA_009831015.1. Taxonomy (NCBI): domain Eukaryota; kingdom Viridiplantae; phylum Streptophyta; class Pinopsida; order Pinales; family Pinaceae; genus Picea; species Picea engelmannii. Next base: position 136,960 of record ML799753.1, read on the forward strand.
CGATTTTATTTTTAGGGTGCACAAACTAGCTTAGGATTTAGTGCCTTGGAATAGGATTTTGTGAGTAAACTTCTCCAAGGCAATTAAATCAACATGTGTGTCTGAGACAGGGACTTGAGAAGTCCATTGTATAATTGGTAATATCAGGAGGCTCCACTCACACCGGAGTTAATCATGAGGCGCGGGAAGTTAGTTGAAGGGATAACCCCTAGATACTCACCTAGTGTCAAAGATATTTCTATAGATTTATTCGTATTTGGGGATCTTGCTAGTGCCCATATCTCTATGAGAGTTGGTGCTTTCAAGGTTTCAGGATTTGCTACCCTACCCATACGGTGATCCGGACTTACGACTGCTCACCTATGCATTGGTTATATAGTGGTTTATTAGTTGCTTGACTTAGGTATCTCATAGGTTACTTGCAGGGGTTATTCTACTTGTACCCTGAGTCAGATAAGGGTCGGACAACACACATCCTTTATGGAGGATTACCTCTCCAGGGGGATCTGACCAACTGGTTGTTAAGCCCACGAGGGCCCTTATAATTGATTCTGTTACCTCCAAAATTTAGCGAGGAGTCTCAGGTCCCTTTTGGACGAGACATACCTTCTTCAATGAGGGAGGCCACTCAACCACTTTTGCCCATTTGCATGCATAGTGCTTGTTTGACTTTTTGGTATGCTCTTTGAATACTAGTTGGCCATAGGATATATTTCTATTTGTGGACAAGTCATAAGTCATCATGGAGTCAGACTAGCTTCCTCACAGGTCCCGTCGGTTGTTACAGTTACCACCAGTTTTTGAGTCCTTTCCTTCTAAAAGGCATAGAGTTATCAGTAGTCATACACACACATCCACTTTTCAGACTTGTGATCCTGAAAGGATGAGTACTAAGTCTAGTCTTTAGAATACTGGGAGTTCCTTGACTCCCAATCCCACTATAATTCATGGGACTCCTTTGACACCTGCAGCTGCTACAGTTGCAGTGTCGGAGGCTTACACCAGTACTATGGCTCGGCATGTATTTAATGCTTCATCTCTTGCCTCGAACCCTTTTGGAGGATTCGACCACTCACTGATTTACAATGTTTAGACCATCCCCATGGATTCTAGTCTGTTTTCTTATGGTATGCCTAACTTCACCTCATATTTTTCAACTGCCATCCCAGCTACCGGCCATAACACTATCCTTGGACTTGGGGGCACTACACCTCCTTACACTCCTTCCTCATTTGGCGATTCTCATATTCCCCAAGAAAATCCTAATGTAGGGAGTGTCCCTATTCTTAACCCCTGGTCTAATCCTTCTACGGCTAGATGGAACAACCTAGCTGGTGGACAAGTTCCACCCTATATTCCTATCCCCTCGATGTCGATTCTGACCAATACTTTTGGCATGATGAATCCACTTCAATCCTCTGGATTCCCACCTGGAGGAGGTCAGTATTACACTTTAGGCACCCTCCAACCTGGATCTAATCTAGTTGGGGGAAGTTTTAACAACCCCCAGCTTGGATCTAATCTAACTGGGGGCAATTTTCATAACCCTTATCAAAACACTCTTGCTGGAATGATGCCCAATCCATATTTTACAAATCATCCTAGAGGAGGGTCTTATAATTTTGGACAAGGTTTTGGTCCTCACCAAAATCCTGGATGGAACGTATCTCCTAACGCACAATCTTTCACGGGAGGATGGGCTCAAGTGTCGCAACCCCGTATTCCCTTTCTGGCCATGCTTAATCTACCAGATTTGTCTGAACTAATGAATGACCTGGTGAGTCATGACCCCTCATGGCCCCCTGTCCCTACCAAACGTCCATCAGACATTGCAAAGTTTGAAGGTAAGAATGGTGAAGACCTTGGTGATCACGTCACTACTTTTCACCTTTGGTTCTCATCGAATTCTTTGAACCATGATTCTATCAGGTTACAATTGTTTCAGGGCACTATCATTGGAGTAGCATCACAATGGTACATTGAGATACCTAGGGGGACATATGGGTCATTCCATCAATTGGTGCTAGCCTTTCTCAATCACTTTCAACTACCCATTCGTTGTGATGATGGCCTTGAACTTTTGTCAACTTTAAGCCAGAATACCAACACTCACATCTCAGACCATATATAGGAATGGCGAAGGTAAAGGCGGTTGGTTAAGACTCCTATACCCCTGGCCTTTCTTTTAGAATGGTTCCTAAAGTATTTACACACTCCTATTTCAAAGGATGTTGCTACTTCCGAGGTATTCAGCAAGGAAGAAGCTATCCTTAGAGCCCAGCAATTTGATTTGATATATGCTCAGTCTGGGATGTTATACCACCTTCTTCTAGACGCACCATGGACAAACCATGATCCTAGACAAACTCCCAGACCTCATGCCGACAACATTGTAGGGTCCACCAATGTAAAATACACAGACTCAGAAACGAAGTCTGTTGGAGGACCAACCTCGTCTGGATCCTCCAAACCCACCCAATCGGCAGATGTACATTCCATGCAATCGTCAAAGAACCCAAATGGTGACCAAGAAATAGATGGGAATAAAAGGAAAGGTCGAAATAATCATAAGGGTGGGAAAAATAATAATAATAAACCCAAGGACAAAGATAATAATGGGAAACATAATGATAATGCTGGAGAGGGAAGGAAAGAGAAGTGTAAGGTGAAGTTTCCTTGTAAACTTTGTACCGATGACCACCTTACCCACTTGTGCCCCAAACTTACGGAGGCTGCGAGGATTTTAAATATACTGCCCGCTATGCAGACGAATCCATTCCCACAAAACCAACACTTACCCTCGAGTTCTTCGAGCACCGGAAATGTGCCTAGTGGAAGTCAAAACCCACCATCCCAAGATGGCGATCATGTTTTAAAAATCTAGTACCAGCCTATAAGCTCCTCCTCCACCACTAGAGACGAATTTACAGATCGAGAAACTAGAGCCACTGCATCATATTCTAAAAAGAGTACTCAAGCGTTCTACCCACAACCCTAATGCTATAGCCTCCTAGAACTATTCTATTGTTGAATATCTGGGCCAAACCCCTTTTGCAATGTCGGCTTTGAAGGTACTCCAGACGTGTCCATCACAGAGGAATGCCTTACTCTCTGCCTTAGGATCTCTAGAGCCTAGTGGCTCGAAAGTCATCAAGTTTGATGTCACGAACGTGAAGCCTCGCTTACCCTACCATGTGTATTTTCAAATCCACATGGAGTATTCCAAGTATACTATCAAACGATCGGTCGTATATGAAGGTTCTTCCACTTGTGTGATGGCCCTGGTCTATTGGAAAGCTATCAGTTCTCTGACCCTTTCCAAGTCATCAAACATGTTGACTGCATTTGACGGTCTTTCCTTCCACCCTCATGGTATTCTCCCTGCCTTTCCAGTCCAGTTGGGTGGGAAGATGGTAGAGTTGGAAGTAGAATTAGTTGATGCACCTCTCGATTATAACTTGTTACTAGGTCGCAATTGGACCTATGTTATGGTCACTGTCGTATCGTCCATTTTTCGCGTGCTTTGTTTTCCTCATCAAGGGGAGATTGTGACGATCGACCAATTATCCTTTGCGTACTCTAGTCCTAACGCATTTGTTGGACCATCGATCCCTGTGATCGATAATTCTCAGCCGACAACTAAGAATATCGGTGTCGGAATGTATTCTTCCCCCATGGGTACTTTTGACTTCTCGGCACCGATTCACCATGTTTACACCATGTCTAGTAGGCCCGCTTCAATAGAGAAGTCCATTCCTTTCCGCACTTCCTATTTTATGATCCTTGGACCTTAACTTCTCCGACTTTGTCGATTGAAGGCCAGTCGCATGCTGGCATGGCTATGCCACTATCGGAAGTGGAGATTGCATATCAAGCTATCCTTGACTCTTCTGTCGATCCCGATCCCATTACCTCACAGACAGACAAGGAGGATCTCGTTCCTAGGCCTATATGGGCCTCTTAGTTATCTTTTTCACATGACTTTTTGGATGAGACTTTGCCTTCGGACGAAGCCATCATCAAAGCCATGAATTTTTTCGAGAGACCTTGGGATGATATGCATCATCGATCTTATTTTCTCCCAAGTCTTGAAAGAATTGAGCAAGATTATTTTTGGTCTACCTTGAGTGAGATAGTCAGTCACGTCATAGTTCCACTTGATACGCATGGCATTTATGCCAAAGGAAATATGGCGAGTATTTATTCTACCATCTCAATCGATATCTCTCATACCCCTAGAAAAATTGAGAACATAAATATAGGTGTGGATTGTTCGCCAAAAGAGATTCTGATCTACACCAACCTCTTCAAAGAATTTCGAGATGTATTCGCTTGGTCATACGAAGAGATGCCAAGGATTGATCCTCGCATTATCGAAAATGAAATTAGAACTTATTCAGATTCTAAACCGGTTTGACAACAGCTTAGAGATGTTAATCCTAGGAAGGTCCCCGCTATTAAGGAAGAGGTGGAGAAGCTACTTAACGTCATCTTCATATACCCGATTCCCTTGACTGAATGGGTATCCAACCCCGTTCCTGTAAATAAAAAGCAAGGAATCATCCATGTGTGTATGGACTTTCACGACCTGAACAAATCTTGTCCTAAAGATAACTTCCCCACGCCTTTCATTGATGATATTCTCGATGAGTGTGTGGGAAGAAAAATATTTTCCTTTATGGACATATTTTCAAGATATAATCAAATCCAGATCAAACCTAAGGACCAACATAAGAAGGAATTTATATTTCCTTGGGGTACTTTTGCATACCGAAAAATTCCTTTCGGCCTGAAAATGTCGGAGTAACCTTCCAACGCACCATGACATTCGCTTTTCAAGATCTCAAACATATAGTTGAAGCTTACCTCGATGATCTTGCTGCTCACTCTCACAAGAGAGTGGATCATGTCATGCACCTTCGGCTGGTTTTTGAAAGATGTCGTTACTATAGAATCCAGTTAAACCCTCACAAATGCATCTTTTGCGTTAGATCTAGTCGTCTCTTAGGAGTTTTAGGAGTTTTAGTTTTCGAGACTGGAATCATGGTAGATCCTCTTAAGGTTGAGGCAATACTTCAATTGCCTCCCCCGTGCACAATTATACAACTTCAGGGTTTACAGGGGAAAGCTAACTTTCTGCGTCGGTTTATAGTGAATTATGCCAATATCACTAATGGTTTCATGCGCCTATTAAAGAAAGACACCCATTTTATCTGTAATGAGTGAGCCTAGGAGTCTTTCGATGCCTTGAAGAAAGCCTTGGTATCAGATCCTCTGCTAAAATCTCTTGATTACAATAGAGATTACTTGTTATATATTGCCGCATCCCAAGAGACGATTGGTATGGTTCTAGTTTAGGAGGATGATCAGCTCCATGAGCACATCATCTACTATCTCAGTCGAAATTTAGTCAGTCCCAAAATTAATTACTCTCACATCGAAAATCTAGCTTTGGCTGTCGTTCATGCGATCCAATGTTTACGACACTATATATTGCTTTACAAAACTACTATTGTCACTTATGTTAATCCATTTCAATATGTCCTCACTAGGCGTTTCATAGGATGGAAATATAATAAATGGATTTTCATCTTGCAAGAATTTGATCTTGACTTTGCTTTAGCCAAGTCCAAGAAGTAATTAGTTTTTATAGAGTTAATATTCGATTTCCCATGATTAGACGAGGACATTATCCATGTCGATTTGTTTGCAGATGAATAAATTTTCCTTGTCTCATCATCTGACCCCTGGTACAGAGACATTGTTTTATATCTTCAAACCTTGAAGTTCGCTCAACATCTCCTGTGAGATGATGGACGATGAGTTAGATACCAATCCAAGAAGTATACCATCGTCGACGACACTTTGTATCGCCAAGGAATAGATAGTATCTTACGTCACTGCTTAACTCACGAGGAAGTCAAGTTAGTCCTAAATGACTGCCACAAAGGGGCTTGTGGTGGTCACCTATCTGAGCTTGCGAGAGCCCAAAAAATCCTACAAGCCGGTTACTTCTGGCCCACCATCTTTAAATATTGTATTGAATCAATTAAGAAGTGTCACCCCTGCCAGGTGTTCACTCGAAAAATGTGCTTGCACCCAACCCCTCTTCACCCAGTCATTATCGTCGGTCCCTTCACCAAGTGGGGGGTAGATTTCCTCGATTGCAACCCAACTTTGGTTGGGGGGCATCAACACATCATCGTGGCTGTCGACTATTTTACCAAATGGGCCGAAGCCATTCCTACTATAAAATCCGATGGAAAGGTTGCAACCTTCTTCATGTTCAACCAAATTATCGCCCGGTTCGGTATCCCGAGTGAGATTGTCACTGATCATGGAAGTCACTTTTAGAATGAAATGATGGTAGAAATAGCGTCCAATATGGGGTTTAAACATGGTCACTCATCTCCTTATTACCCCCAGGAAAATGGGCAAGTAGAGGCTGTCAACAAGTCTCTCAAGAACATTTTTCAAAAACCTGTCACTCAGAGTAATTGTAATTGGCACATCATGTTGTATCCCACACTTTGGGCATACTAAACATCAGTTAAGACTGCCACTATTTTTTCCCCTTTTCAGTTAGTGCACGGTGTGGAGTCGATACTTCCCATTGAATGGGAAATCCCTTCTCTCAAATTGGTAGTCGAGCTCCTACCTGACACTTCAGATTTAGAGTGACGCCTGGTGCACCTAGAGAGTCTTGACGAGTAGCTTCGAGACACCTTTACGGCTATCGAGGCAAACAAAAAACGTGTCAAGGTTCAGTACGACCAGTCTGTCTGTCCCCGGTTGTATGCCAAGGGTGACTTGGTCCTTTTGTATTACCAAGCCAAAGAACCACTAGGGGAAGTAAGTTTAAACCCATGTGGCATGGTCCTTATATCGTGCGACATGTTCTAGAAAAAGGAGCCTATGAATTGGAAGATTACAAAGGGAAGAAGTTGGCCAAGCCTAGAAATGGGCTCTACTAGAAAAATTATTATGCTTGAGCCCTCAGATTGATTGAAACCCTTTGTATACTAATGTAAATTTAGTGTATATACATCTTTTTTCTTTTTGTCTTTGGCTTTCTTATTGACCTTTCCCTTTTTGTTGGCAGATGTCAATGGAGTCTTCGATCTATCTAGGATTTGAAGATGGATCCATTCATCATACATGGAACATGGCTTCCTCCGCTTGGGTGATTTACTCACCCAAGGGTCTACTGGTGTCTTCTGGTGGCATATGCCTAGGGCCATCCATGAACAATGTGGCCGAATATAGCGTCGTTATAGAACTTTTGCGCGATGATATCTCACATGGTATTCACTCTCTAGAGGTTCACCTGGATTCTCAATTAATCATATGTCAGTTGAACGACAGTTACTGTGTGTGTGATCTGACGTTACTTCGTCGATTCCTATGGGTACGTCTTTTAGAACGACAATTTGATTTTATTACATACTTCCACATCCCTATAATTTCTAATCGTGTATCCGATGCCTACGCTAATTATGTTTTAGATTGGCATTTGTCACATTAATAAAGAAAAGAAGACCATTAAATCAATGTACACATTGTAAGATATGAGTAAATTCGAAGATCCCTCTTTATATATTTCCAAACAATATGGTGTTTATATTACAAAATTGGGGCTAAAACCCTAAAAATAAATATACAACTGATATACATGTCCCATGACATCTATACCTGTGGCGTCAGATGTGTATCATGATAGAAAACCACGACATTTGCGAGACATTGGAAGAGCTGTACCCATTCTCTAGGTACATCGAAAACATGTCGTTGCATGGCTTCAGGTAGATCCTCCACCTGAACCATAGGAATCCTCTGTGTTAGACGAGACATGTTACCCTATACGTTCTGTAGGACTCTCTCTGCTTCTCCTCCCACTACCTCATCTCCCTGGTGCCTCCGCCTATGTCGTAGGAACCCTTATGGCCGTTGCGGACCTACATCTGCAATCACACATGTATCGAATTAATAACACCATCCAAAAATATTTGTTGTCCTCTTTAATACAAAAATACAAAAAAATGAAATATATCAAAACTTTTACCTATGGCGTCGTAGGAAGCTCCTGGTGGAAGTGGTATATTAGGATCCCCTCTGAAATTGATTCTCACGTAGGGATATTCTTCTAGAGCTATGATTTGTCTCCACCACCAGAAGAAAAAATCATCATTGTAGGGTGTCACGACCCTACCTCCCCCCTGTTGTTTCGTGACCTTGATCCATCGCACCATAGATGGATCACGTGATCCTCTAGAAATGATCTCCACTCTAGGTCCCAGACCTAGGACCCGCTCGAAAACAAAGCTGCAAAGGATAGAGGAAAACTCGAAGTTTCGTTTCCCCCCCTGCTTGCACTCTGTCAACTGACCTTTCATGTTGGTCAGTAGTGAGGTACACCAGTCGTAGACGGTGTGTCTAGCACACTCCATTGCATAAAACATAAGTGGTCTTGATGATTTATGCAACGAGTCCAATCCTATGATCCTGGTAAGCACGAGCACAATAATATTCAGGCTGAAGTTACCTATAGCCCGGGTAGGGATTTCACTTCCCACCATGGGAGTCCCTACAACAAAGTGGGCCTTGATGTATTCTTCGACCTTCATCCCACTCCCTACCCCGTGAGACTTGAGGTCCACAACCTCCCCTCGGTGTGAAAGTCTAGTCAAGAAGTAGATGTCCTCTACTTCGATCCGTAATGGTTGTCCATCAAGAACAAATCTCTCGCTATCAGGATCCCAATAGTCCACCAGCATTTCCAACAACCTCACTTGGGCCCTCATTCCTTTGAGAGCCCAAAACTTGTATAAACCACATATTTTTAAAGTGGATTGAGCCACCAGATCTTGATCCACTGCTACATCTACCTCCTCATGCTTTCGCTCTCTCCATTCCAACACCATCCTGAAAAAAAAAAAAAAATCATTTTTGAGTTAGAAACATATTTTTTTTCCATTTGCACACGTATACGTAGTTTATTTACAAACAGTCACGGGTAGGTCCTGCTATACACCCCCTGTAGTTCACATAGGGGCGTATAACTAGTCATATATGTGACTTATGCAGGGAAACCCCCATATACCGAAAAACCCAATTTGCACCCTTAAAAACTATCAAAATAGAACCTAACTCAAAATTGTAAACCACTGAAATTAAAGAGGAAGGGATGAAGAGTTACCTAGTCCAGACAGTGCGTGATTCCGTTGCCTATTTCTCCCGTGATTGCTGTTTAAATTCTAGAGGTGTTTTAGTCCAAATTGCACTATTTGGGTAAAAATGAAAATGATACAGTAAATTTTGATTTTATTACTATTTATAAGTCATTTTTTACCCACTTGATATAGTTTTATGCTATTTTTTTTCCTAATGGACTAATTCAAAAATGGTTTTAAGCTGGTTTTTGTAGTTTCGACTCAATTTTCTTGCGGATTTCAATGTCATGGTTGTTCGTTCATCTCCTCAGGTAGGTACATTCATAACCTAGCATATAAGATAGGCACCTACTCTATTGTGCATTCTTTGCATTATCCTTCGTCTACCATTTTTTAAGCCTTAGGTACGAACCCATTTATTACGATGCATAAACCTTCATCTACTATTAATAGTGTTGTTAATAAATGGTGGAGAGTTACCAAACATGGGTACCCTAGTTAGAACCTCTTCGTCATTTGGTGCCCATGCCGAGTTTTTCCTTAGGACCGAGAGTCCATTATAATTCAATACATGACTTTACAATGAGCCTCATTTCTCATTCATGCACATGCGTCCTTATTACCCACATACTCCCAATAACGAGTCTCATTTAAGCTCTTTTCCAACTCGCTATCAAAAAGAGAAAAGATTGTCGAGTGAGCTTGTCTTTTTCACACTCGTAAATTGGATTTGAAAAGACGTCTATTTGGCACAAGTTTACCCCTTTTTCACACCAAGTAGACTAAAATATATAAAAAAGGACATTTTTTGGCATTAAGTTGTGATTGCATCTAGTGCCCTCGCTTGTTGTATTGAGCCTTTATCCAGTTCTCTCTTTGCATTATAAATCATTGCCTAAGCAGTTTGCATCCTCAACCAAGTAGAGCCTTGTTTTTATCCTTCACAATTTGAAACCCCATACCCTGGAGGGAACATCACCCCGAGTGTCTATATCCCGCATGCATTTCCTTACATTGAGCATAGGTATGTTCCACTATTGGAACTAGTTTTTCTTACTTGCGACACTCATTCCCTCCTCTGTATCATAGCATTCATTTGTTATGAAAAAAAAAAAAAGACGGGCGGGAAGGGAATACTATATTATAATTGGCAATTGTCGTATCACCTTTGAACAAAGCACAAAGTTATTGAGTCTGTGTGTCATCATAATTTTGGGTTTAGCATTGCCTTAGGAAGCTGATCTCGCTATAGAGTTTTCTCTACTGACTGGTTACTCTTCCAGTACCTATAGAGAAAGTTATTGATTCCTCCTGCATCCAATTGTCAAATCATTGAGTCCATGCTATCAGAGTTCACCATATGTCTCATGCTCTTGTTCAAAGGATGTCTATCAACCTGTGTCGGCCACTCCTCAAAAATATTGACTTTGCATGTCGGGCATACCCTTAGTTTGTCTCAGAATCACATGATACTTTGGTCTTATCATGCACCTTGGCCCTAATTTCATCATTGGTAGGTCACCTTGAACCCAACAATCAACATTTCATCAATGCTCGTTGATTGGGTGGTTTCTCTTGTGTTCAACAGTAATACATCTATTCACACTTTGGGATTCGTGTAGGGTCTTGGATGCCATTATCCTTATTGGTGGTTTCCTCGCCTTTGTCAACAATTTTTCATCATTGGTTGCCATTCAGAGGGTCCTTTTTGTGTACTGCTTGCATTTGGCACATGCGAAAGAAACACAGGGTCGTTAGTTCATGAACATGTTCTTCGTCCGATCTCCACCAAATCATGAAGCTCCTACTTTGTTCCTCGTGTTGATTTATGAGAGATGCCTCAATGCTCTCGTTTCAGCGGGTCTCCTTCCATCGACTTCAGCTCATTTATTCTAGATATGAGACCTAGATTTTTATGAGTACCTTGAGGCTTGCAGTCATTAGTGGTAGGCTCTCTCTCCATTGACAGATGGGAATACATCAATGTATCCTGATCAATGGATCTCTCAAGTGTTCGACACAAACTCCTTTATTCACATTTGTAGGGATGTACTCGGTGCCTTGATACCTACTTTCATTATCGACAGGCTGTCTCGTGTTTGTTAACAGTATACTTCAATGATCGGTAATCAAATGATGTCTCATCGTGTTCGAACTCAACTCATTTATTCACATGATGTAGACTTGCACCATTGGCGGATAGTGTAGAAGACTTGAAGACATCACTATGTGGCCACATCTTTCCTGAGCTGTTGCTTCCATTTCATTGGAACAGTACCTTTTTGACTTCAGTGATCATGGGAGATCAGATTGTACTACATGGTATATATATATCGTCAGATCGATTTTTGAGACTGGTTTCACTGGGCCTTGTTCGTGACTATGAAAACTTTTAGCATATAACCGCATTTGTATTTGCCTATTCATGGCCATGAACACTTGTTTGGTATATTTTTCACATGGATCTGCATTGTATTCTTGGCAGCCATGTATGCAAAGTCAATACATAATGTAATGAGCAATTGAGTTCGTCCATTTGGTTCTCTACCACTCCACTTTCGGGTTATTTATAATGTATTTTGGTCATCGTAGTTACTCCTCTGATCTCACACATTAGGGGGCATCTGTTATAGCAAGAGTTTCCTCACCATTGCTATATTGCACAGAGGGCCTTTTTCCATTTCCCTATGCGAAATTTCATCCCTTTTTTTATGTATCCAGAGCTAAAAATGTACATTTTTCCACATATACGCTCCCTAAATGCTATGCAAGATGCATATACGCTTGCTGCTCCATTACAGCTCGCGTATATTGGGATTTTTGCCAGAAAATATAAAACGAGGTCGAGTTTCCATGTCACGAAAAAATATTTCTGATCCTTGGCCTTCCATATACTAGAAACATTCCGACTTGGCCCTTCAGTTTCATTCTAGAGGCTATAAGAGCACAATTTCAAACTATGGAAAAGAAGGAGAAAGAATTCAACTTTGAGAGAAAAGTTACTCTGGAGAAATTACTTCATATTGAGTATGCATCCCTTTGTCCCTCAAGTCTGAACAGAGTGTTCAGCCCCCACGATCTTCCCTTATTATTGAGAGGACCTCTTTGACTCTTTCTCATGAGCTTGCCTTTGGTGGAGGATTGAAGTGGTGGGGACCCAGTTGGAAGGAACTTGGTTTCCTAGTTTTGAACCATGCCGACATGGAAGTCTGTAATGTTGACAGTTCTGCTGATCAATTATTAATAGAAATATTCCTTTCTCGTCCTATTGGTATCTTGAAAATATATGATTTTTATCCATGGGCATGTTTGTAATGTTTATTAATGGATTATTCTATCTGGTGTGCTAACCCCTTTCGTATCATCACTATATACTTGCTTTGCTTGTTTTTTGAGAACTTCTCGTAGGTATAAATCTTTGGGTCAAAGTTATCAATGGTGGAACATCATCAAATGTTGGATCGAGGTAGGTCTCTTTCTTATATTGCACATTAGTTTATATAGCATATGTTGGAATTGAGTTGATTTCTGCAGTCATACCTATCTGTTGTGGTTTACCCTTGGCCATAGAGAGTTTTTCCCTTGTAACATGAGTACAAATATAGCCATGTGATTATAGGCGTTGAATTCGAACATGGTTAGAAACCACTTGATTACCGTTTGTTAATGAAAAACCGTTAACAAGTGCGAGGGAAATCACCGTTGATGTCAATGAATCCCAAGGTACAATAGTACAATCCAACGAGTGTGAATAGATGAGCTGAAGTTGAACAATTGGGGGAATCTCTCGATCAGGGATCAATGATGTAAATCCACTGTCGAAAGCAAAGTAAACTTCCATTGAGGCATGCAGGCTCTAAGGCACTAAATAATTTCTAAGTCTTATTCCTAGACAATGAGTTGCGGTCGATAGGAAAAGACTCATCACAGGAGGGTCGTGATGTATCCCCCATCAAATGACACGAAATAAGTAACAAATTTAGGGTAGAGAAAAGTATGAACATGATTTGAAACTGACACAAGGAAGGTCGACATGGTAGGAATTGACAATTGCAGATGACCGACTCAATAGAGGGCTTGGTTGAACTCCTTTTGAACATATGAATGGCACGACACTGGTCTTGGTAGCATTGACTCAAAGATGACCCAAGATATGTACCTGCAGAAAGTCAAACGAGAGACAAATTGATTTTCCAACCTGGATTCAAATGATGAAGGGGGTGCCATCTTCAAGAGCGATGCTTACTACCACTAACACAAATACAGAGACATGCCTCTTTCCCAAATTTTCCCCCACCATTTCTGGCGAGTACCTCTTTATTTTTACGCAAGCTTGAGGAGTATAACATATGCTTGTTGATGTAAGATCATCCTTCGGATGAGTCCCTCAGAGTATTTTTAACGAACCCTAAGAAGGAGTGGTTCGGTCCCATACAGGTCTTTCGATGTTTGTTTAATGAGTCCAAAGGTAGAAAACTCAAAGGTGTTTCATGTTTATAGAGTCTGGAAAAAAAACTTAAAAGAGAACTCTCTCAGTTCCTTTTTCGTAAAATAGTTCGATAGAAACGAAAAAGTGATAAACTATCGCCCATCGAATGTTTTATTCAAATACTTTTACGAGCGTGAACAAAAAATGGTCTCTCGACAATCTTTTCATTTTTAAGGAGTGTGAAAAGAGCTTAAAGGTTACTCCGTAAGTTTTGTTATTTTCATGTTACCATGACGAGTACAAAAAGACGAAAAAAGTATACTCGGTTATGTTCTCATCGATTTTCGAGCACGAGAATGAACAAAGACTAAGCTCGAGGTTTTTCTAAAAAACCCTAAAAAGTAATCGTACACACAACGAAAAAGAAAAAAAAATCGCAAAAACTGTCCATACTTCATTTTTCAGAGCCCTAGTCTGCCCATATGTGAGAAACAAAACACTCACAAGACCATTAGGTTGGTAGGTTTTTGAGAAAATATATTTAAATGAGATAATATTTTTAGAAAAAGTAAAAAATGAGATAAATAGGGGTAATAACTCATTTTCCCTATTTCATTTGTATTTGGTCAAAAACTTGTCTAAGAGCCCTTTTTTCACCTCATATCGGTGGTCGATTGGGGGGAGCATAGGCGATCATTCAGTGAACTGTTTGCGTGGAAACGGTGAGTACCTCATCTTCTTCCTTTTCAATGAGGTGAATTGTTTGGGCCGTAGGCATGCGCTGGGGCCACCGCAGGTGCCCCATATCGGGGCCTGCAAAAATAAAGGATTTTCGTAGGTTCCCAATGGTTCACCTATGGAAACCCCGCTCTGTAAGTGAAGCCCAGTTGTGGAAGCCAAAAACCCAAAAAGAAAATGATGTGTTGGACCAAAATGAATTCCAAAACATTATGACTAAAGGTGCTAACTTCTTTCTTTCATCTCCATGTTGGTATTTTGATTGCAAAGATGTTGGAGTGGAGAGAAAGAGAGCATGAAAACAATGATGCAATGGATTTGAATGATCTGGGCACCATAAATGCCCTACGATAGTGTGGTTTGTTAAAGTTCTTCAAGATCCAGGACATGAGAGACCAACTAAGACTCTTGGAATATTTGGTCCATATGTGGGACGTGGACCAACAAGTATTTCATGTGGGTGTTCATGTTCTTTCCTTGGACATCAAAGAAATTTACTTCTTCACGGGGCTATCCCATCGTGGGGTGCAAGTGATCTTAACAAAAGGTCGAGGTGGTGGTTTACCAATGAGTGAATACATCAGATGCTATTGTGAACTTGAGGCCGAGCGGTGCAAGGGTAAAGTGGCTATCAGAGGGGTTCGTGATCTGACACTCAAAACCATTATTTTCACCATTGCATGGATGGTAGGGAGTTCTTCTCCACACATGGCTCTACAAAGCTACTTCCAGTACGCGGTGGAATGCATGGAACCTCATGTGTTCAACCGGTGCGATGGACTCCTCCATAGTATGAAGAGTCAGTTGACCAAGAGCAAGAAAGGGGAACTAAAGCAATTTGGGTACAGATCCATTTTGGTATCTTTCTTCCTAGAGAGATTCCCTCACCTACGCCTACAGGTAGAGTGGAATATACCAGTGCCACGAGATCCACGGATGAAACGGTGGTGTCATCGCATGTCCCGGCATGTAGCAGGGCCCATTATTAAATATAATGATACATATTTTGATTGGTTGGAGCCCCAAATCTTGATGATTGATTACTATGTGTATGCCAGGCTAGATTTTCGCCATGATCTTGACTTGGTGTTACCTGAGGGTTCTCAGTGGGAGGATCTAGGTAATAATAAAAATTTTCTTTTATGGTGTTTTTGTAAAATTTTCAAAATATTAAACACATTTTTTTCTTTTTATGTTTTCAATCCAATGACTAATCAAAATATTTTGACCATGCAGATGTAGGGCCATTCTGCCCCCTAGGTACATCCCCTATCCAGAGGCAACGAGAAGCAGAGGTAGTAGTAGGATGGGATGTGGAATATTATGAAGCAATCAAGCAGAATCTGGAGGGTTTGACTGCAGCGATCCTAGATATATCGATCGACGAGGTCCCGAGGCATTTCCAGCACCATACTATAGGCTTGGTTGGTCCACTGAGATGATTTCTCTGTAGGGTAGCACGAGAAGTAGTATGTTACTGAGAGCAGCATCCATGATGCCATTTTGTAGAAGCTATGAGCTTCATATTTTTATATTTTGGTCTTCGGACGAAAAACAATCTTTTTGTAAAAACTTTTATCGTTATATATATATATATACATGAGGCTTCTACCAGCTTATTTTGATTTGTATAATACATGTGATGTGTGATTGGATTTATAAATGTCTCATATGTCTGTCTAACACATGATTAGGTAATGCATTGGTTAATGTATTTAGACATCTAGGAATGTGCTGATACTCGATATAATCAAAATAACGTTCCAAGAAGCGAATTCGTAAATATACCCGTAATAAAGTAGGACTTAAGATAGCATAGACATTACTTAACTACAACACTAAAATATGTGAATCAAGTCGTATAACCAGGTGACGAATCCCAAGTGAGATAGCATCGGTCAATAATTCGCTAACTACGTTATACTCTTCTATATTATTGGTTGCATGACCGAGGCAAACACCATGTAGACTGATAACTTCGTTCATGGGTGCATAGATTGCCCATGCAACAGAAGCTAGGTTCTGAGTGCTATGACTAGCGCCATCGGCGAAGCCAAAGTGGGGTAGCGAAGACTCTGACATATAGAAACCAAGAACAACACAAGATAAGCGGTCGAGGGTAGAAACCAAATAACTTAAAAGAACACAACAGTATGATACAGTAAAATACAAGCACTCATGCAAAGATAGTCAAAGCATAATACTTCTTCATGTAAAGCCCATTTCTAGGTTCACTCAAAGGAATTCCATCATAATCTACTAACTCATAGGATCCCTTCTCCAGCACTCGTTTGACGATATAAGGGCCTCGCCACATAGCCTCGAATTTTCCGGCTCCTAGCAAATCACGATCTTGTTCATAGAGGAGAACTAAATCACCCTTAGAGAAAACGCATGGCTTTCCATTCTTGTCATATTGGGCTTTGGCATGTTTCTTCTAGGTTTCAATAACTAGGGTGGCATCACGACATGCTTCGTCCAATTGCATAAGATACAACAGACGTTCTTCTTCAGCAGAGGTGTTCGGGAGAAGTTCAATGGCTAGTTTCAAAGATGGAATTTCACATTCAATCGGGAGAGCGACTTCAATGGCGTAGACTAGTTGAAAGGGGGTAAATCTTGTAGCAGACTTCACAGATTTCCGATAGGCTCATAATGCTGAGAACAACATCATGTGCCAACTGGTATTATGGATTCCTATTATCCGACGAAGCATAGTGATAAGGATTTTATTGATTGCTTCAAATTGGTCGTTGGCCTATGGATAGTAGGGGGTTGAGTTTTCATGACGAATACCTAGCTTGTCGGTAATTCCAGACATCATAAAGTTTTGAAAATGGCTACCGTGATCTATAATGATAGCTTGCGGGATCTCGAATCGAGTAATAATGTGATTGAAAATGAAAAGTGCTACAATTTTTCTAGTATTGTCGAATGTAGGCATCACCTTGGCCCATTTGGTGAAATAGTCCACAGCTACAATAACGTATCCATGCCCCCCGACCGAGTGAGGATTACAAGTCATAAAATCAATGCCCCATTTTGTGAAAGTTCCAATGGAAACTACAGGGTGTAAGGGAGCGGGATGAGATCTTATCTTATGATTGTATGTTTGGAAAGCATGGAATTTCTAGATGATAGTTATACAATCTTTAAATAAAGAAGGCCATAAGTACCCTGCTCGTAAGATCTTTTGGGCAGTGGCATACCCAGACATATGACCGCCACATGCTCTAGAGTGGCAGTCATTCAAATCTTTCTTGGCCTCATCAGAGGTGAGACAGCGTCAGAATATAGAGTCAACACCATGGCAATAAAGAGTGTCACCGAGAATGATGTATTGAAGGGCTTGATAGCAGATGCGATGACGGTCTATACTAGAGAGGTCTGGTCGGAAAGTTTGATTCTAGAGATAAATGATGATATCTCCATACCAGGCATCATCAGAACTGATCATAAAAAGGGATTTGTCGGGTAGGGAATCCTCTGCCACATTTTCTATCTCAGTGGAGGGAAGGTCACATATTAGTTCGGAAAACACCAAGGATTTCTTGGACTTAGCGCCTTCTAATTCTACGTAAAACTATTGAAGAATTACTATCCACTTGGAGTATTTTACCCCTAGCAATTGACGTGTAATAATGTGTTGCATAGGGTTGCAATCGAAAATTACAATGGTCTTGCGTAATAGAATATAGTGACAGAAACGTTGGACAACTTGAACAGCTGCCAAGGCCAACTTTTCAACATGTAATTACTTGGCTTCGATAGTCACGAGACTTCGAATCAAATAATAAATGACATGCTCATCGTGTAAATCGTCTTCTTAGACTAGAACCATGGTGATGGTAGAGTCCGAAGCAACGAGATAAAGGAAATAATCTCGACTATAATCGGGTGGGGAAAATAGTGGGGTACGGGTTAAAATCAGTTTCAAAGCATCGAAGGCTTTGTTGGCAGTGGTGTCCCATAAAAACTCAAAGCCCTTCTTTAGTAGTTGAGTAAATCTGAGTGTTAACTCAGCATAGTTTGGGATAAAATGATGTAGAAAGTTTGCCTTCCCTTGTAAACTTTGTAGCTGGTGAAATGAGGAAGGAGGAGGGAGATTGAGGATTGCCTCAACCTTCAAAGGATCTACCCTAATACCCTGACATGACACAATAAAGCTTAGGAGTCGGCCAAACTCCACACAAAAGACACATTTATGTGGGTTTAATCATATACGATAGAACCGACAACGAAGGAAAATGGCTCGGAGGTGGGATGGATGATCACTACGATGCATGGAATGCACTGGTAGGTCATCTAAATAGGGTTGTACAATATTCTTAATATCATGGAAAACGTAAGACATAGCACGTTGAAACGTTGCACTGGAGTTTTTCAAACCGAAGGGTAGTTTCTGGTAGGCAAAAGTGCCCCAAGGACAAATAAAAGCAGTTTTGTATTTATCTACAGGTAATATATTGATTTGATTATATCTAGAGAAACCGTCGATCAAAGAGAAGATTTCACTTCTAGAGCAATCGTCGACGATTTGGTCAATGAAGGGGGTAGGAAATTTGTCCTTAGGACAAGCTTTGTTGATATCCCTATAATAAACACAGACACAAATCGTACCTTGTTTCTTGTTAACCAGAACTAGATTGGATACCCAATCCGTCAAACCCACTAGATAAATAAAGCCAACTTTAAGAAATTTTTCGAATTCAAGCTTGATAACAGCTGCTTTACGGGGGTGGACCAAGAAAAGTCTCTTCCGGATTGGTTTATTGTCTGAGTAGGTCTTAATTTTGTGTACAACAATATCATGGTCAATACCTGACATCCCTTTGTAGCTCCACATGAAGATGTCACGAAATTCTTGAAAAAGTGACTTATACGTGGCAACCTCATCGGTGGAACATGAAGCTCTGATGTGGACATTTTCGACAAATCCAAGTTTAATAGATATGTCAAGGGGGATGGTGGGTGAAATGTTACTTAATTTCCCTTCGTATAACACATCGTGTGTGGATTCAGGAACCAAATAAATAACAACAATGGTCGACAGAGTTGAGAGCCATTGGTAACTCTCGATGGTGTGTTGTTTGAGAAAGAGAATGGAATGATGATGCCCATCATCCCAAGGCGTATATTCCATCAACATAACTGACATAATCATCTCGTCCATGGGAAAAATAACATGGAATGGATCAAGAGATGAATCACCGAGAGAGGGAGTATAAGGCTCAGCCGATTAAATGGCTTGGTAGGTAGATTCAACCCGACTTAAAGGCATCTGGTCACTATAGTGAAGATAATTATCGGGTTCAGGTACTATCCACAGGTCAGAAGATGTGGGAGTTTCACGGACAAAGGTGGAAATCATGTGAATCGAGGCAACCAAAGGAGGTGGAACATCAGGTCGTGGGATTGGAAACATACCCATCAGATTTGAATCTTTTAGTAGACCGACACTGACATTCTCGTACCCAGGGGGTGTCTTTGTAATGAAAGGTATGTTGTTGGTACATGTATCAGAGTTAAAGAAGGCCAATTGGTCTACTGTAACTACTTTTCCTTGATGTGGAAAACAGACGATACGAAAAAGTGTAGACACAAATGCACGCATGGAATCAATCCAACTACGACCAAGTAAAAGGTTGTAATCGAGATGGGCGTCAAATGCCTCAACTTCAACGTTGACCATTTTGCCTTCTAACGTAAGGCAACAAAGGGAGTGCACCATAGGTTTTAAATCTAGAGCCATTAAAGGCTTTGATCATGTTGTGTGATTCAGTTAAGGAAGGAGAGCCAATGGCTTTCCAATAGGCAATAGACATGACACATATCGAGGCACCCTCATCAATAAATGTTCTACAAATGTTTGTGTCAGCGAAAAAAACTTGTATTTGAAATGCGAGCTAAGGGGGTAACCTTGGCATGTGATATTCCAAGTCAAAGATTATTAAATTTGTATCCATAGGGTCGATTCCACCGATATATTTTAACAGTGCCTTCCATTATGTAGGACAACTGCTAAGGACTTCGAGGGATGACATCGCAGACGACGCTTGCGCCAAATCCTCTACAATATTGTAGTTCTAGGCAGCATGGATATGAGGATTGAAGGAAGACTTTCGAACCATGCCCTTGGGAGGAGGGTGAAGGACTATATCAGGGTTGGGTCGTTCGAGATGAAGAGGACCATTGGAAGGTGGAGTCGAGGGAGATTGTTGAACCAACGAAGGTGGTATATCATCAAATTTCTCCTTGGAGGAAGAGTAATCTTTGGCATGACTGGTAAGTGTGATGTCATTCTTCTTTTAATCATCGTTACACATAAGTACATAGGAGGTAGTGGAGGAATAAGGTTGATCATGGATGACCAATTGAGCTTGTTGTTGAGAAGGGAAGGGTTGAGACAAGACGTCAGGTGTAGGATGTTTTGGGGTCCCTTGAAGGAACTTCATGACCTCGGAACGTCTTGGACAGTCATTCGTGTAGTGATCATCACCACAGATAAGGAAAGGATAACGAGGTTTGCATTTATCCTTGTCATCAACAGGTTATGTCTTGGTCTCGTCGGATTGTGGGTTGTTATTTTTATTCTCCTTATTCCTACCCTTCCCCCTTTTAGATTTATTCTTATCGATAGGAGTCAATTGAACGACGTTCACTTCTGAAGTTTTACTAGTGGGAGGGGTGGGCGTCGGAGCAGTTTGAACATTAGAAGCATGGGATTTGGGAGTGGTGTGAGAGGCCTGCACAGATTGAGGTTGAGCATGGAAAGTACCTATCACACCATTAGCGGCATGAGAAGTTGTTGGGGTTGTTGAGGTGGTTGTGGTATAAGGATGAGGTGCGTCAGGGAGAAGATCGTAAAGAGTACCCGTTTGTGAATAAACAAGATCGAGGTACTGGGTGCGACTGATCGCCTGTTCTTCTGTGACAACTCCTCCCATGGCAATGTATTTAGAGATGTCATTCATGAAGGATTTCGTGAACCATTCTGCCAATAACTAATCGGGAAGAATGAGTTTGATTAAACATCGTCTTCGTCTCCAATCATGAATGTGATCAGAGATATGAGTGGCTTTACTTTTCTTGAAAGAACTCAAAATCTCGATTCTCATTTCATAACGGATTGGAAACTATTAGTGAGTGAGGAAAGCTATAGCTTGGATATTGAAATCGGTGAAGAAGCCTCATGGTAATTCTATATACCACTTCGCGGCTGAAACCATGAGAGTTCGTTGAAAAAGACATATCTGAATGGAGTCATCCATCAAAGAGTTGGATGAACACCAAAGGTGAAAAGTCATTACATGATTGTTCATATCCTCTCTTGGTTTACCATCGAACTTGGCAATGTCAGATGATAATTTAGCTGGTATAATGGGCTAGTGGGGAGAGTGTGAAATAGGATCATTCAAAATTCTAGATAGATCAGGGAGGTCCAAAGTTGATAAAAAGGGAAGTTGTTTATTCACATGAGGATACTGGTAACTTTGGGGAGGGAGTCCCGTTGGTAAACCAGTAGGACCATAAGCCATTTGCATAGGATGCAAAGATCCTGGCAAATTCAGACGTGTGTGCAGAGGTAGGTAACTCATAGGGTTGAATGGAGTGGGGATGTTCCCTTGCAAAGGGATACTAGATTGAGCATTTGAACCCCAAATAGGATTGGAAGAACCAGGATACGCCTGGCCTGAGCTAGGGGGTATGAAAGAGTCGACTTGAAGTTGTTTCCCCCTAGACGATTGTGGATTCTCTTGAATAAGATGATTCCAATACTGGGCCAGTGATCCGGGGATGTTCTACCCAGACTGTGGATTATAGCCTCCGAGTGGGAGTTGTCCTCCAAGTGAGGATGATGCCCCAATTTGGGTTTGACCTCAAAATTGAGCATGCCCCCCAGGGTTATGGTTCCCCCCAGTGGAAAT
>ML799754.1:0-25395 GCA_009831015.1 Picea engelmannii
GATAAATTAGTTTGGAAAAGAAAAGGGTATGGGTTATCTACAACCCTGAGGAATTTCCTTTTGGTTGATTTATGGTTATCCCATCCATTTCTATGTTAAATCCTAGCACGGTTATGGTCCCATTTAAGTTTAAAAGGGAACCTTTGTGTGATTAGGTTTTTTTCTCCTCGCGCATTATATGGCTCTATATTTTATTTAGCATTTCTTTTAAAGGGAAGTCTGTACATGTTTAATGTACATGGATCTTAGGCTCATAGATACATGTTTTTGGTTAAATGCTATTGTCAAATCAAAATTGGTGTTGAGTATATTGTTGAAGACCTATGTGTGATTAAATAGGGCCTGATTATTGTTTTGATGACAATGGATTGTGTTAGTCGGTATTGGAAAGTCAATTGTTGGTGGTTAGTATTGGGTCTATTATTATTTGATTGCAAAGGATGAATATTGGATATGGATAACTGGAATCACTATGCATATTATATTTTGTTTTAAAAGAAAAAGGTTATCATTGGAGCATACAAGAGTGTAGTTAGAATGGTTATGATGTTGGCAAACATGTTAATGTGATGTTGCATAGATATGGTATAAGATGAAAATATTGATATAATTGAATAATTATGGGCAATTGAATTGTTTTTTATTGAAGACAACAAGCATTATGTCTATAAATAAGGGACAATTAAATCATTTTGGTTTTAGAATGGATGTTTATTGGATTATGATCTGGAAAAAGTTATGGTTGTTGTTTGATTTAAATTATTTTTTATGAACAGTATATGTATTAATCCCTTTCATACTCTCACTTTTTCTCTCATTATACCCCCCTCACGATCCCAATTTCATTTTTACATGCCTTGTTCTGTTAAATAAATTTAAAACTTTGTATGACAGTGATAAGGTATGACACATAAATAAGTGACAGCTGGTATGTTTTGGTATTGATTGCACAGTTAATTATTTAATAAATTGTTGAGAAGTACTGTGTTCTTACTCCCTATCATGCTACCACTTTTTCACTCATTACAATCCCTCTAGATATCCCATGAACCCTATGTCACCCCCTGCTCATTTGGAAATTATTAAATAATTATTATGGATTGAATTGCATGGGTCTTATGTCAATTTTTGAGCCAAACTTTGTTTCATATAAAGAGAATGTCATGTATGGTCCATTAAGGGCTAGTTGCTAATAAATTGTTGCATACATGATGAGTTTGTTCAACAGAGGCAATCATGGAAGAAATAATAGGGGAAGAGGTAACTGGAAAAGAGGGCCTAGAAGGCCCATATTATCAATTCATTTTGATGTCAGTCCTCGGGAGTTGAACCATCTTTTTCAAGATGGGTTATTCAATTGGATTGGGCAAGGGATAATTCATCCTAGACCAGAGAGGCCTCCCTTCCAACCCCAAAATATCCCTGGTATCCTTGTGCCTCCCCATGTATCTATGCAACCAAAAGTTCCCAAAAATGATGGATGGCAGGAGATTGTTCATCTGGAATTCTCCCACCATCATGGTTGGCCCAACTTGTCATTGCCTCCCCCTCCTCCACCTGTAAATTCAAATGCTTAAATTTCCCCTGCACACTCACCTGTTTAGTCCTCTGATGTTAGAAAATGAATTAAAACTGAGTCCCACCATGTGAAAGACAAAGTTAAATTTGTTTCTTCCCCCTCATCACCTTCAAGTGACTCAGCAAAACCAGTGTCTTCCCATATGCACCTAAGGGAATATTGTTCCCATGTTATTAGTGAGATTAAGCCTCAAGGTTCAAATCAACCTAAGGCTAATTCTGGGAAGTCCAAAGGAGACAGTAGTGATAGAAGAAGGATTTCCTCTCAAAGTGGAAAATATGGATTTTGATTTATGTGTTTATGGTTGGTTTGTTGAAGACAATGGACTGCAAAAACTTTTGGACATCAAACTTTTTTTTGGATAATGTGATTATTTACATATTTTGGATATAATTTGAATTTTCTGATATTTAATATTCAAATTTTGGAAATATTTATGGGAGTTACAAGGAAGCATGTGTTTAATTGGTTGTCTAATTGGGTTTATTTTTGTAAAGAAATAAAAGGGAGTCACAAGGGGTCCCACCTACTTAGTTATTATTTAATAAAGACCCTTAATTATTATTCTTATTATTACTTCCCCTAAACTAAAATTAGTTAAGTTTAAATAACTTAACTAAATGAGGTAGTTGAACTACTTCAACTGATTTGGAATGCATAAAAGATAAATGAGAAGGAATAACAAGGGGAGAATAGAAAGAGAAAGAAATACTAAGGTTTGCACATTTTTTTTCATGAGATAGTTCAGTTTTCATTCATTCTTTAGTTCATTAAAGGCCTAATTCTCTTTTTGACAGCAGGGTCCTATTATAGATAACAAGGTTCAAAGTTGAACCATATCATTTAGATGCTTGTTTCAGAGGTGTTGATCTATCTTTGATAGTATGTGTATACTTGTTTTCTTATGGATTGAGTTTCATAAATGATAAAGGATATTGTTCATAGTCAAGTTGGCAACAGTTTGTGGAAAGTTGATCCAGATTTTAAAGTTCATTTTTTTCTTCTTTTCCGAGTCCTTTTGTATGGTTTTGATCGGGGATATCTAAGTTTTACCTTGGTCCATGCCCTCACAGGGATTTTTGTAAAGAGAAAGATACTTTTGATTTCTTGGAATGAAATAAAGTGATTGCTATTCTGTCTCATTTGTGTTAATATGTGACTTGGTTACTTTTTCTTGTGATCTCCACATTTACTTTCTTCAATCTGTATATTTTCAGAAAAATATATAAAAATTTCATATTTTGCAACAATATTTTCATTTTAAAAATCATCCTAAGCCCTTGTAATTAATACTTGTGTATTGGGAAATACTTCTTGAGGCTATAAAGCATAGGGTAATATTCCCGTCTATCTTGTCTTAGCCAGGCATGATTCGAAAATGCTTGAGTAAGATAAATTCATATTTTTTCCTCAACATGGGGGACCTACAAAAATAAATGATAGTGAATGCTCAAGGGGTTAGTTGGAGGATAGGAGGTCTCATCAGGAGCTATTCTATCATGATCATGGGTATTTAACAGTATGACATTACCATCATCTGGTCATCAAGCTAAGGTAGTGGTTCACATTTACACAATTGAGAGAAAGGGGGTCTCATCATGAACCAACCTTCTCATTTCCATGAGGTATTTGTGAATGACATTTCCATTATATGGACACCAAGCCAAGACAATAAGACTTTTATGACACCCCTCCCATACTTAAACTTGTTCAATTGTATAGGGTCTTTGAGCATTTATTTAATTTTATGAGGTGATTTTGATGCACATGCTGAGGTGCCATGTTTATTAGATGTGATTTACACTTGTCATGATATATTTGACTTGAGATCTTTGTCGGTGTACCCTTTTGTTTTGAAGGACCTTTCTTGGTGGCCAATTTTGGGAGAACAAACCTAGCTTGGGATTCCATGGGGAAAAAATCCCACAAGTTCGATGTTGCAAGATCACATGCCATATCATAGAGACATGACTTTAGAGGCTTACATGGCATCATGGAGGATCTTACCCAACCACTATTACCCAAATGACTTGCCTAGGAGAGGCAAGATGCCACTATTTTAGGCTTGATGTCATGCTTGAGGGGGTTTGGTGGTGATGGAGTTATTGCACAATGACACTTGGAATGATTTAATCGGAGGAGACATGTATTGACTCTATCACAAGAAGAGGAGGCTCAAGGAGCCCCAATGGCCTCTTTCTTCTTCTCCAACAACTTGGAAAAGTGTCAAAACGTCCCCTAAAGGGGCAACATCATCTTACTTTTAGGGTTTCTAATGTGTTAAAGTGAAAATTAAATATTATTATTTGGTTCAAGGTGTAAGATAAGGTTTGTTGACCCCTTATCTTATATTTTACCCTTTCTAAGTGGAAAAACTATATTCTACTATTTTTGTATAAATAAAGATTAAGTGAATCTCATTTCATAACATAACTCTCCCATTATGAGAAGTACTTGGATGAAATTTTCACTATTCTTGGGCATTATGGTGTTTCTCTCTTGTGAAAATGTTTTATGGTGCTATATTTTGG
Source organism: Picea engelmannii (assembly GCA_009831015.1). Classification (NCBI taxonomy): domain Eukaryota; kingdom Viridiplantae; phylum Streptophyta; class Pinopsida; order Pinales; family Pinaceae; genus Picea; species Picea engelmannii. Next base: position 4,111 of record ML799754.1, read on the forward strand.
TGAATGGATGAGGAGGAGTGATGCAGACCTCTTGGATGATTGTTCTCTTGATGCTTATGGTGAATTTTCATGGTGAAACTAGGGTTTGATTTCTCTCTCTTGGAATTGGTAAGGAAAAATATTCATTGTTAGTTATTTCTTTCTTTTTCTTGGTTATGGTTGTTTGAAACCCTAAGAGGAGTATGTTAGATACACCCTCCATTAAGTTTCATATAATTTGCTAAATTTTAAAAGTTATTTTCAATGGTTGTTAGGAGGAATACGAGTGTGTATACCCTCTTAGATTTACCCTAAGTTTTATTGGAATACCATAGGAAGTAAAAGGGATTACACCCCTAGGGTATTTTTTGATCTAAATATTTATTTTAAGACTCCATTTACCCAATTTTAAAGGAACCAATATGAATATTTTGCATTGGAGAAATAAATAGTTGCATTGGGAAATGTGATTTCAGTCATTTCAACTTTATGCAATTTGGGTTTTGTTCCTTGTGCCTTAAGCACCTCCCGATGACTAGGGCATCCCCTCTAAAGGGGTATTTCCATATTCCATTATAAAATTTCATATTCATCAAATAGGGCTGCACAAACCCTCCCATTCTTTTACTTATAACTTGCTTTTCAACCATTAGAATTAGCTACGAGTTTTCCACTTTTATTTACTTGGTCTAGTGTAACTTTTGGGTGGATTCTTTGTGATTTTTGGTGGTTTAATTTACTATTGTAACAAAAAAATTGATACATCCATAAGGCTGAAAAATATTTCTGAAAACACCTTTTATTACAACCTTCTTTCATTTCTAAAGTCTAGTGCTATCTTACTTGAGTTGATCTAGTTGTTTTCTAGTTTATCTCTTGCTCTCTCAAATATAATTTTAGAAACTTGTTTTGCAGCATTCATTATCATTTTATTTCTGATATATATTGTTACTGACTGTTGAAATTAGGGAAATCAATCTTAACTTGTGTTTCTATCATATACTTGGCCTTATATTGTTGTTTTCCTTGTGTCTCGGGAAGGTACAATCAACATTCACAAGGTATACTACTTCTTGGAAACCCTTGGCTACCATCAAGACCTTCCTCAAGCCTTTCTCCACCCATAGAAACTTTACCTATAGGGGAATTCAGCCATACATCACACTTTCCAACTCATTTCCCCCTAGGGTCATCGGGATTCACCCCTTGAGGTAACCACTCCACCTCTAAAGTGACGAGAACACCTATCTAAGGTGACACTGGGTAAGTGATCTCTTAGTTGTTTCCATTTGGTGGTTGGGTCGGGATTTTTCCAACCTAAAACTTGTGTGATAACACCTGCTGAGAGAGATATTGATTTTTCCATATAAATTGTACTAGGAGTAGTATCAATGTCTAAATTACCCTTATAGAATGAGCACACTAGAGCGGGTAGAGTTAAAGGTGCAATTAAACAAAATGATGGATAAAGGGTATATTAGATCGAGTGTGTCCCTGTGGAGAGAATTAACACTATTTTTGAAGAAAAAGGATACCATGTGGTTGCGTATTGAATATTGACAATTGAACAAGATGACCATCAAGAACAAGTACACATTGCCCAGGATTGATGATCTTTTTTATCATCTTAGAGGAGCGACAATCTTTTCTAAATTTGACTTGAGATTGGGATATCACCAAGTTAGGATTAAGGATGAAGGCATCCACAAGAAAACTTTTAGAATGAGGTATGGACAAAATAAGTTCTTAGTGTTTCCTTTTGGACTTACCAACACACCATCCACCTTTATGTGTTTAATGAACAACATTCTCAGCAAGTATTTAGATAATTTCATTCTTGTGTTTGTTGATGATATCCTAGTACATTCTAATACTAAGGAAGAGAATGAATATCATATTAGGTTGTTTTTACAGGTGCTAAGAGATCACCAACTATATGCCAAATATAGCAAATAAGACTTCTTCCAAAGGGAAATCCAATATTTGGGTCACACAATTTCAGAGGAGGGAAAGGTTGTAGATCCCAAAAAGATTAATGTAATCATGGATTGGCCATCCAACTGAGGTAAGATCATTCATGGGATTTTTTGGATATCATAGGATTTTTATTAAGGAATTTTCCAAAATCAATCATCCCATTACCTCATTACAAAGAAAATGGATGAATTTTGTATGGTCAGTTGAGTGTGAGACCAACTTTTAACAACTAAAACACCTCTTGACCAATGCCCGTGTCTTGAAAATTGCAAACCCTGAGAAATATTTCCTAGTCTATATAGATGCTTGAAATGAAGGAATTGGTGGAGTCCTTATGAAAGAGGGACATGCGATTTGCTATGAATCAAGGAAAATAAATGAGCATGAGCAATGACATGTCACACACAACTTGGAACTTGCAGCCATTATGCACACATTAAATATGTGGAGACATTACCTTCTTAGAAGGATATTTGTATTGATGACAGATCAATGTGGATTGAAGTATGTGTTTGATCAACCATCTATGAATTCCATATATTCCAGGTGGATGGAACTAATCAGTGAGTTTAATTTTTAGATTAAACATATACAAGGAAGAGAAAACCGAGTGGAAGATGCACTCAGTCGAAGTGTGTAGACAATGCATCTAACAACAACAAGCATGTGTGAGTCTGACATTAAATAGAGAATCATAATTCTCTTGAAAAGTGATAGAAATTTTAATATGGTAAAAGATATCTTGCAACAAGAGCCAAACATGAGGAAGTATGAGAACAAATGAGTTGTTACTTTATAACAATAGGCTATATATACTTGATTCAGCAGAGCTGAAACACCTCATAATGGATGAGTTTCATAGAAGGCCTTATGTGGGTCATCTTGGTTATCGGAAGATGATAACAGCCATAAGACAACTGTATTATTGGCCAAGAATGAAAAAAGATGTTGCAGAGTAAATTTCAAATTGCTTGGAGTGTCGACAATCCAAAGTTGAACACAATTACCTAGAAGTATTGTTGCAACCATTACAAAATCTAGAATGGAAATGGGAGATTATATCCATGGACTTCATCACAGGATTTCCAAGAACAACTAAGAAACACAATGAAAACATGGTAGTGGTGGATATGTTGAGTAATGCAACTCATTTTATTCCAATCAAGTCCACTTTTAAAGCTATAGATGTTGTTGATGTTTTTATGAAAGAAATTTTTAGATTGCATGGTATGCACAAGAACATTATTTCAAGTTGAGATGTGGAATTCACATCGACTTTCTGGAAAGGCTTATTTTTACGGGTTTTGGAACGCAACTAGCATTTAGAACAACCTACCATCCTCAAACAGATGGACAGAGTGAGAGGGTAAATAGAGTAATATAAGATATGTTAAGGATGCATGTCATGCGTCAACCCAATCAATGTGAAGAATATATACCTTTGGTAGAGTTTTCCTACAACAAGGGTTATCAAGAGTTATTGAAGATGATCTCATTTGAGGCTCTATATGGTAGAAAGTGTTGATTTCAAATTAGTTTGGAAAATTTAGTGGGCGGGATCACACTTGGGCCAAACTTGTTAAAATAAATGGAATAGGAAGTGATCAAGATAAAGAAAAAAATAAAAGCGGCCCAAGACAGAAAAAAAATCTATGTAGATGGAAAAATAACTCATAAGTAATTCAAGGTGGGAGATCATGTGTATCTCAGGGTAAAACCCAAGAGGATCTCCCTAATAATGGGAACTTGTGCCAAACTAGTGCCCCAGTATTGCGAACCGTTTGAAGTCCTAGAAAGAGAGGGACCAATGTCATACACACTTTCTATACCACATACTATTAAAGATCACAAAGTGTTCCATGAATCCTTATTAAATAAGTAAATCCATGATTATAATCATGTTATTGATTTTATTGTGATATAGGTGGAACTAGAGGGATAATTCCAGCCCAAGCCTCAATGCATCTTGGACAGGAAAGAGACAATGCTTCTAAATTGAGCCATCATGTATGTCAAGGTACAATGGAAGCACTTTGGAGCAGATAAGGCCACATGGGAATCGGAGGATGGCATACCCATTTTTTTCTGTAAAATTTGTGTATGTATTTTTAAAAACAATGAGGATGGTGTTTCCTTAAGGGGGACGGGAATGTAACACCACGTTTTTCCCCAAGTATATAATTATGCATAAGACTTCATGAAATTTAATTATTGAACATTATAACTGTGTTTTATGTTAATGAAAACACCTACCAATTGGCTAAAGGGGAAGCCTGGAATATTGGGCATGATACCATGAGTGGGAACTGGTGAGGGGGAAACTGGGAAGCGTATGTGAGGAAAATAGGAAGCTTTCCTAGAAACCCAACCTACACCTACATGAACTTGAATGACCAACCTTTCTGAAGTACCTTATCTTCCCTGTTCACAAGAAACCCATTAATGGCACCAAATAGGGTGTTTGGGGTAGTTGTGACTTCCTTCAGAGGCTATACTTGGAAGAGTGAAGGTTCGGTTGCAAATGGTATCCAAGAGTACCTGGAAGTGGCCCTTCGATCCGTGAGCTTGACCCTAGGGATTGGTTCTGACATAAATGATTTGGGGAACCTGAGGAGGAATAGAATTTCCCATATCATGAAAAGGAATGAGGAGGAAGAGGGAAAGGAAACATAGTGGATGGTAACATGAATGATCAGAAGGGGGGATCATGCATGGACCAGAATAGAGAAAATTAGGATTTTTCATGAGGAAAATAGGAATATTTCCCGTAAAATGAATGGTCAATATTGGAATAGAGAATACCCAAGTCCATATTGGAGCAGAGAGGGCCATGGGTTGGTTCTTGCTAGAAATAAAATGGCACTGGTAAGGGGAGAGAGTCGAGGGACAATGAAGCAGTGAAGGGACTCCCTTATGCAAATAAATTTGTCTAGGAAGGAACCTAGTAAGCTTGTGGAGGCCCTGAGCTCAATGGGAAGATGGGATTGTTGTTGTTGCCAATGTAGTGGAGGAGAGTAAACTCCCTGACCATTCTCTTGACCTGATATCCAACTTGTGAGAGTCCCCGTGTGGTATCATGGTCTATAACAGGGTTGGATTACTATAGAAAGGAAAAAGTGAAACAAAGACTATAGTTGGTGTAAAGGAATTCACCCTTAGTCGATTGGATGGTTGGAAGTTTAAACTAAAATAGATAAGTGTTCCTGAATGTATCTAGAAAAATTTTGTTAACGAATATGAATTACATCATGTCTTCAATGGTAGCTTTAATATGTTCATTGAATGTTAAAAACCTAAGTTGTATTAGTATAATGAACCCCTTTAAAAAGGATAATTAATTTCCTATGATGCATGTGTTTGAAGGGTCCAATGGAGGCCTGTAAGCTCATGTTTCCCCAAGCCTTTGAATGGAAAGATTGCAGGATATGAAAATGTTCACTACGGAGGCTATGGTGAAGCATCACCTGTGTATTGAGGAAGTTGGTCAAAGATTGAGGGATTAGAGTCAAAAACCTTGTAGATAGTGCCAAGGAAATCCATGGGATTGTACGCCTTGAAACACCCCTTAACCTAGTTGAAATCCTTATTAAACCCTGAAGAAACCTATGTTGTTGATCTTATGTAAAGAATCGGTCCCGACCATTCATCATAGATCTAGTCTTTGGATAAATCCTTTTGGAAGAAGTTCCCTTTGTAAAAACCCAAAAGCAATGTGAGGTGAAATTTTTGACGGGGAGGTTTTGAGTCGATGAGAGTTGTCGATTTAACTAGAGTTTAGCCTAAAAATATCTAGACCGTATATCTATCGTGCATTAATCCTGTAATCATGTCAGAAAGGTGGAGTTTGGAAATCTCCATAGAGAATGATTAGAAGGAAATTTTAATGAGAGAATATTGAAGAAAATGTTCCAAGAGGGATAGAGCCATATATCTGTCGGAGAATTGACTGATAATTTATAATCCATTGGTCTCACCATGGGACTAGTCGACAAATAACCTAGTCGGAATTGAAAGGTCAGTTAACTACCTAGTGGATATGAATCCTGAGAGATCCCTAGTAGTTATATGTTGAGATCCAATGACCATCGGATCCGTTGGAAGATTCTAGTTCAGAAAGAACTGCTCGGGAGAACCACGAGGTTGTAAAAAGGAGGTATTTATTGATGGCAAGAGCCCGAGTGGGTGAGATCCCTTGATTTGTTGAGGATTCTATCTAAATAAATATCAGTCATAGATATTTCAATATACCCCACTTGTCGAGTGATTGGAGGAGAATGAGTGAGACAATTAGTCATTGTGTGGTTGAAGGTTTCGAGTGAATCATGACTGTAGATTTCCCTTGTTCTTGATCGTTGGATTTTTTAGGAGTAAGGCTATCGGAAGAGAATATTGGTGTTGTGCAACTTGAATTCTCGATGAGGGAGAGTTTGAGTTGCCTCTAGCTATCAAAATGGCCCAAACTGAGTGATTCAAATTCATTCATCTGGGAAAGTTTATCTCATAGATTACATAGTGCATTCCACTGAAGGATTTCCATGGAGGTGTAGCACGTCTGAGGACATTTCATTTCTACACCAGCGCATACGTCAACATGCTTGTTGGTGTAGATGATTTGGAGGATTCCATGTGGTATCCACATAGGATAGGGGGTGTGAGAAAGAGTAAATCCATATGACCTTAGACTGTTTCATACTGTGCAGAAACCCAAAGGAACGATATTTGTGAGCAGGTTTCTACCCATGGTGTTGAAGCCTAAGATTTTATTCATAGTGGAAGGAGGAATTTTGACATCCCACTAGCCTATGTAAGGTTCAAGGGGTTAGGTGTAAAACAAATGTGTCTTGCAGATTCGGTGCTACTGAATTTCTCAAGAAATTGTGGGACAAGTTGGAAAATTTGTACCAGTCAAAATACCTGGTAAATAAGTTGTTCCTTAGAAAGAAACTATACCTTCTGAGGATGAGTGATGGGAGCTAGGTAACTGAGAATATGAATGCATTCAATACTGTGATAATCCAGTTATTGTCTATTAATATTAAAATCACTAAGGAGGAGAAATGTATTATCCTATTATGTTATTTTCCAGACTCATGGGATAGCTTAGTCATGGCTATAGGGATCAATTCAACCACATTAGCGCTAGAATACATGGTTGCATCTCTATTATCAAAAGAAATGAGACAGCATCACATGGAAGGATTGACCAAAGATGCCTTAATGGTGAGAGGTCGACCGATCGACAAGGATAAAGGAAAATTCTCCAGTAGAAATTCTAAGTTGAAGGGTAGATATAAATACCTGGTTTAGTCGAAAAGAAGATGTTGGAGATGTATTGAATTTGGGCATTAAAAAAGGGACTGCAAGTTGAAGGCATTCGATGAGAAGAAACTAACTAAGATAAAGACTACTCTGGATAAAGGAGGCGATGTGTATATGGATTCGACTAGTACACATTCAGATAAGGATGTTTGATTGATTGACTCAGGAGAATACTTTCATATGACACCTCATAGATATTGGTTCTACAAATATGAGAGATATGAAGGGGGAGATGTGTTCTTGGGGGACAAATTGACAACCAAAATTGTTGGATGGAGAAGATTATGATTGATATTGTAGGATTGGTGTAGTAGAACCCTTCTAGGTGTGCTACATATTTTGGGTTTGGTAATAAACTTGATATATTTCAGCAAGATGAGTGATGCAGGAGTGCACACTCTATTTCAGAAGGATACATCTATAATGGTAAAGGGTGTGATGGTATTAATGAAAATATTTTATATTGGAACTCTATACAAGTTGTTATGGAATGTTGACTCGACTGGATGCAATAACACAGTTGTTCTTGAATCCGAATCGACTTTGACTCGACTCAACTCATCTCAGGCTTAGTTGATTCAAATCGACTCGAAAGTACTTCATCAAGTCGACCCTACCATGTTATAGAACCAGATGACTAGACACATTGGATAAAAAAGACTTCGAAATATGCACAACAAAGGTGTGGTCGAAGGTTTTCCTGCATATAATTTGGAAGTTGATTTTTGCGAACATTTCATATATGGAAAACAAAATTGAGTTAGGTTCCCATGTGGAGCAACAATGGAAAAGGTGATTCTATAATTTGTTCATAGTGATGTGGTTGGGCCTATAATAGACCCTTCACTTGGTGGATCCCTGTATTATGTCTCCCTCATATATGATTTTTCCAGGAAGACATGGATATATTTCCTAAGGAAGAAATCAAAGGTTTTTGATAAATTCAAAGAGTTTAATTCTCTTGTGGAAAACTAGACACATAAGAAGATTAAAGTGCTAAGAACTGGAAATGGTGGTGAATTCTGTGGAAATGATTTTTAGTAGTTATGAAAGAACTGTGGCATAGCACACCAAAATACTACACCATATACCCCACAACAAAATGAAGTTGCTGAGAGAATGAAAAAAAAAATTATGGACAAGCAAAGGATCATTCTCAGTGGTGTTGAGATAACATAAGAATTCTGGGAAGACGCAGTCAACTATAATTTCCCTTTCCAAATAGGAGCACCAAAGAGGAGGATTAATGGTCTAACCTCCCCGTTAGACTATAGTCAGGGCCAGAAAGGGGTAAACAGGGTTACTAGAGGTCACTCCAGTCAAAGGTGTTATATTCGAAAAGTGACATTGAGATAAAAGTGGCTAAAAGGGATTTTAATCCAATTTGATCTAAAAATAGAACTCTAAAATTAGAAGTCAACAATGAATTAGGGTTTTGGGCAGCTATAAGAGAAGGTTCAATGACCTAATTCATCATTATATAGATTTTGAAGGAGAGAGGCGCATCTCAAGAGAGGTAGCTCATTGGATTCCAGGAGGAATACAACAGTGGATGATTTCGGTGTTGAGAGACACACCCTAGTCACCGGGGAGGACACACATATCTTCCATCGATCTTCATTAGAAGTTTCACAGGTTAGAGCAACAAGGGCACACTCAAGGAGGTTCAGTGGATCGACTTGTCCCTTTCAGGGAGATTTCAGAGATTCCCCTCCGACCCAGTTGAGAGGAAGGAGAGGCGCATCTTTTTCCTGGTTCCTCGTCAGATTACGATGGAGGAATCATCTGGGGTGCACTTTCCATACATTGGGAGTGTGAAACTTGGGGAGGACACATTCAGGGTTCCCGAGTGATCATCAATTCAGATCCGTGGAAATCCTTTAGACCCATTTCACAGTAGACCTGGGCGATCAGTTTGAGACTCACATTAGCCAATTCTAGTAGTGGAATCACTAAGGCACATTTTTCCAAAGAAGAGGAGGCACATTTCCCCCAGGGGGATCTATCTGTGGACCAGATACACCAGTTGAGGTCCGAAAAGTCACCAGGATTGTGAGGAAGATCATGGCGCATTGTTTGGGACAATTTACAGGCATTTTCGAGAGGTATAGCCACAAGGGTGAAATTTCCAAACTTACAGTAGTTGTCGTATGAGCCATCATATCCACAATAGTTCTTCATCTCATCCGTTGCATTCCATAACATTCTTTGTATCGAGTATTATTGTTTTAGTTTCTATTTTATTCCAATTAAGATCATTTTGTCATTGGTCTAGCCGAGTGATTTATTTTAATCATCCACATTCGACATTTGTACTCCACGAAGATTTCATAATATAAGATTTGCAGTATTATTTCACCATTATTATTTGAATGATCATTTATATGCTATAAACAATCAATCCTACACACACATTAGCAGAGTTTCCTAGACTAGCCAAGTCAGGAACATTACAATGGTATCAGAGATTTAGTCCTGCCAGCCTGTGACTAAATAAAATGAGTGCAACAGAGGACCCAGGGGGCCGTGAGCATGTAGGTGATGAATATGTCACTTAAAATAGATGGAAGGAGGGAAGACCTAGATCTGATTTTCCCCCTTTTCCTCCCAGCTCAGAGGAAGAGGAAGAGGCACAGAGGGAAGTAGAGAGAAGGGCAGAGCAAGAGGATGAGCGTGAGGTAGAGAGGATGTTAGGAGACAGATATGAGAGGCTAGAGGGCAGTGGTAAGGCCCCCATGGACCCATATGCCACCTTCATGTAGATACTCATCAATCTGGTAGTCGGTCAGCAGGCCATGACTCAATATTTTGCACAGATGGATAATAGATTGGCTATAGTGGGCACCCCGGACACACAAGCCCCACATGAAACACAAGGGAACTCAGGGGTAGGAAGTAGACCCTAGTCTCCTACTCACAAATACACCTCTTCGAGTAGGATTCCCAAACCATTGTTCCCCAGTTTCCAGAGGGAACCCCCAATAGCATCACAGTAATCGGTAACACAGAGGTCGCCCACTGAGGTGGAGGACATTGCAGAGTACATGAGGGAGTATGCAGCATTGGGCCATGACTTCCATCAGGACATGACCCTGGTCAAGTATTGTGGACTCAGACTCAAGAACCACCCCAGAGAGCCACAGAGAGGAGGACAGCGACAGCAAGGAATAGCATTGATTTCATATGGAAAGTTGGTAAACTCACCATACCTTCTTTTGGCAGATCGTCCAAATTCACCACCAGATCTTGGGTACAAAATCTAGACACATACTACAAGCTCAACTAGATGATTGAGAGAGAGGCCATCGGTTTCTCTACCCTAGACTTGGAGGGTGAGGCACACAAGTGGCGGCATCATGGATTGGTGACATTGGGACACAGTCACATCACCTCCTACAGGGAGTTCACAGAGTGACTCATGGACAGGTTTGACAGGAGGGATCCCGAGATCCACTTCAGGGATCTATCCCAGTTGAGACAAATTGGCACAACAGAGACATTCATCAAAGAGTTTCAACGGGTAGCAGTGGTAGTGACAGATATATCAGAGCCCAGGTTGATCTTGTTATTCACAGAGGGACTCATAGATACCTTGAGAGGACGGGTGAAGGAATACAAGCCTCACACAATGCAGGATGCCATCTTACACACTCAAGATTTGGCAGACTTTGTGCCAAAGACTAGACCCTTTTCCAAGCCCTTCGTAGCATAGAAGTACCGAGACAGGAATCCATTCCAGAGAGAATGGAAGGGAAAGTAGAAGTTGGATGATGAGAAGAGGCAAGAGTTTATGAGGAAGAAGCTTTGCTTCAACTGCAGAGACCCTTGGGTCCCAGGCCACATATGCATGGTCAAGGAAGAGATTCATTATATTGAGGTGGAAACACATAGTGTGGAAAGTGAGGAGGAGGAGCATGAAAGTGGATCCACTATCTCAGAGGAGGAGTCGACATAGGAAGAGGAGTAGCCTCCCCATAGACCACTGACACAGGAAGGGGCCCACCCACCGGTAGTTCCACAACCTCTTGAGCAGGCTAAAATATGGAAACCAGTAAAGGGAGGATTCATAGAGAACCTTTCTAGTGTTCCCAGGTATGATACCCTCTAGATCAGAGGGACTATTAAGGGACAATGGGAAATCCCCCTGATAGATGGTGGGGCCACCCACAACTTCATTGACACTTCATTGGTATCGAGACGGTAACTTCAAACAGAGGAGTTTGAGGGGTTTGATGTTGCAGTAGCATATGGCCATACAGTGGAGTGTCTACATAGAGTTCTGAACTTGGAGATAAAGTTAGGAAACTACACAGTGAGAGACACATTTTATGTGGTTGACCTATCTAAAATAGATGTGGTATTGGGAGTCAAGTGGATGGTCACCTTGGGAAAAATCACCACCAATTACCAAACCTTGGATATGGGGTTCATAGACAGTGAAAGGAAGAGGGTTATTTTGAGAGGCATGTCAACAAGAGCACCCAGGACAGTTTTAGCCAAGAGGATGGAGAGGATATTTATACATGGGGAGGTAGCATATTCCGTAGAGTGCTTGATCACTACGTGGAAGGGTTCATAGGGTTGACAATAGTATCATACAGATATCGAGAACTTGTTGGGACGACATCAACAGGTTTTCGGGTCAATTCCACCAGGGAGACCACCTGACAGTGGATTTGAGCACATCATTGAGTTGGAGGAGGGGTCCAAGCCTATGATCACCCCACCCTATCATCATCCTAGGAGGTTCAAGGATGAGATAGAGAAATCAATTAAGGAATTTCTAGCGATGGGACACATTAGACCTAGCAGCAGTCCATTCGATTCTTCAGTTGTTTTAGTTATAAAGAAGGATGGTACCATGAGGATGTGCATTGATTACCGGGCCTTCAACAAGAAAACCATCAAGAACCGGTATCCTATCCCTCGCATTGACGAGTTGATGGATGAACTGCATGGGGTAGTTTTCTTCTCGAAGATTGATCTACGCTTTGGGTATCATGAGATCATGATCCGAGAGCAGGACATAGAGAAGATGACATTTCGGTGTCACTTTGGACATTTTGAGTTCTTGGTTATGCCATTTGGGCTAACCAATGCACCAGCTACATTTTAGTTTTACATGAACCACATCTTCAGGGATCAGTTGAGGAAATCAATCTTGGTTTTCTTCGAAGACATCTTGGTCTACAATGAGACATGGCAGGAGCATATGAGGCACTTGGATGAGGTATTGAGCATCATGGAGGCGCAATCACTATACGCCAAAGAATCCAAGTGTGAGTTTGGTATGACAGAGGTACTTTACTTGGGACACATCATCAGTGCACAGGGGGTATAGGTACACCAGGAGAAGATCAGGGCCATTATGAATTGGCCAATGCCCAAGAGCGTGATAGATTCGAGGAGTTTCTTCGGGCTGTGCAGCTATTACAGGCGGTTTTTTTCGGGGTTTTTTTTAGATTGGAGCACCATTGATGGATATTACCAATAAGGGGGCTTTCATCTGGACCGATGAGTCACAGAAATCCTTTGATCACTTGAAGGAAGTCATGGGCACTTGTCCAGTGTTGGCATTACCAGACTTCACTTTGTTGTTTGTACTAGAGTGTGACACATCCGACGAGGGTATCGATGCAGTTCTGATGCAAGGAGGACACCCCATTGTATTTGAGAGTAGGAAGATCAGTCAGTCCGAGAGGTTTTACTCCATTTATGACAAGGAAATGATGGAAATCATGCATTCCTTGACCAAATTCAGACAATATTTGGTGGGTAGAAAATTCATGGTCAAAACATATCACAACAACTTGAATTATTTCATTAAGTAGAAGGACCTCAGTGAGCGCCAATAGAAATGGGTGACGAAGGTATGGGCATTCGAATTCGACATAGAGTATGTCAGGGGGAAGAAGAACATTATGTTTGATGCACTATCGAAGAGACCTGTGACATGTTCTTTGATGGAGATTTCAGTAGATTGGAAATCCCACTTGTTAGTGGAATATTCCAAGAACAAGTTCACTTGTGAGGTTATGGATGGGAAGATACAGGATGACGGGTATAGGGTCATTGAAGATTTCATATTCTACAAGGACATAATATACTTAGTTCTAGATTCGGGGCTCAAGAAGAAGATCCTCGCAACAGTTCATGATTCTACACTAGCACTCCATCAAGAGTTTTTCAAAACTACAAACAAATCAAGGAGAGGTTCTCATGGAAGGGCCTCAAACAAGATGTTATGAGACACATCAGTGAGTGTGTGACTTTCCAGCAGAACAATTCAAAGCATACTCTTCCATCAGGGCTCCTTCAACCACTTCCCATTCCAGAGCAGAAATGGGGAAGTATATTGATGGACTTCATCACAGGCCTACCCAAGGTCCAGGGTAAGGACTGTATCTATGTAGTGGTCAAAATATTGACCAAGTTTTCTCACTTCCATGCCATACCAACAGAGTACAATGCAGTTCAGGTAGCCGAGTTATTCTTCAGGGAGGTCTTCATACTTCATGGGTTACCGAGAAACATCATTAGTGATAGGGACAACCGGTTGATTGGGACATTCTGGAGGGAGTTGTTTATATTGCTGGGGACATAGTTGATACCCAGCACTAGCTACCACCCTCAAACAAATGGGAAGACCGAGATCGTCAACAAGTGGGTTGAAGGATATTTGAGGAACTATGTAGGTGGACAACAGAGAACATGGGTCAAGTGGCTACATTTAGGAGAGAATTGATACAACACCACTTTCCATATGTCCATTGGTATGACAACCTTCTGAGCATTATACGGATATGGTGCTCCCACTTTGGTAGACTTGGTTTTTGGGGAGAGCAGAGCTCCCAAGGCCAAGGATTGGATCACAGAGAGTCTGAAGATTCTCAAGTTGTTGAAAGAGAACCTACAGAGGGCACATAACCGACAAAATATGAGTGCGGACAGACACAAGATAGAGCGCAGATTGAGGTTGGGGATCTGGTTTTCTTGAGACTCCAACCTTAAAGATAGTCATCTCTGAAGAAGAGTGGGGCCGAGAAGCTCAATCCCATATTTTATGGCCCTTACAGGATCGTGTGCTGAGTAAGCGAGGTTGCTTATGAGCTAGAGCTTCCAGAGGGGAGCAAGATTCATAACGTGTTCCACGTATCTTGCCTCAAAAAGGCAATGGGAAAATTCATCAGCACATCAGAGGAGCTTCCCCCATTGGATGAGTATGGATAGTTGGAGTTGGTTCCAAAGGAGGTACTGGAGTTCCAGGAGCGAAAAATGAGGAACAGGGTCATCAGAGAGTGTTTGATAATATGGAGAGGGATTCCAGTAGAGGTCACTACTTGGGAGAGGGAGAAGGTGTTGCAACACCCTGGATTGGTATTGCTTGAGGACAAGCAATTTTGGGAAGGGAGGAATATAATGTCCCTTTCCAAATAGGAGCTCCAGAGAGGAGGATTAATCGTCTAAACCACCCTGTTAGACTATAGCCATGGCCAAAAAGGGGTAAACAAGGTTACTAGAGGTCACTCCAGTCAAAGGTGTTATATTCAGAAAGTGACATTGAGCTAAAAGTGGCTAAAAGTTATTTTAATCCAATTTGAGCTAAAAATAGTACAAACGATCTAAAATTAGAAGTCAACAATGAATTAGGGTTTCGGGTAGCTATAAGAGAAGGTTCATCAACCTAATTCATCATTATGCATATTTTGACTTGTCATTGAGGAGAGAGGCGCGTATCAGGAGAGGTAGCTCAATGGATTCCAGGAGGAATACACCAGTGGTTGATTTCGGTGTTGAGAGACACACCCTAGTCACCAGGGAGGTCACAAAGATCTTCCATCGATCTTTAGTAGCATTTTTTCAGGTTGCAACAACAATCAAACACTCATTTAGGGTGAGGGCACAATTTCTAAGGAGGTTCAGTGGATCAACTTGTCCCTTTCAGGGATATTTTAGAGATTCCCCTCCGACCCAGTTGAGAGGAAGGAAAGGTGCATCTTTTTTCTGGTTCCTTGTCAGATTTCGACGGAGGAATCATCTGGGGCACACTTTCCAGACATTGGGAGTGAAACACTTGGGGAGGACACATTTGGGGTTCCCGAGTGATCATCAGTTCAGATACGGGGAAATCCTCCCGACCCATTTCACAGTAGACTTGGGAGATCAGTTTGAGACACACATCAGTTGATTCCGATGGTGGAATCACTAGGGAATAGTTTTCCAGATCAGAGGGGGTGCATTTCTTCCAGGGGGATCCATCTAGGGACCAGATACACCAATTGAGGTCCGAAAAGTCACCAAGACTGTGAGGCAGAGCATGGCGCATTGTTTGGGATAGTTTCCAAGAATTTCTGAGAGGTATAGCCACTAGGTTGAACTTTCCAGACTTGCAACATTTGTTGTATGAGTCGTCATATCCGCATTAGTTCTTCATCTCATCCATTGCATTCCACAACATTCTTCGAGTATCGGGTATTATTGTTTTAGTTGCTATTGTATTCGGGTTAAGATCTTTTTGTCATTGATCTAGCCAAGTGATTTATTTTATTCAACCGCATTCGACATTTGTACTCCACAGAGATTTCATAATATAAGCTTTGCAGTCTTTTGTTGCCATTATTATTTGAATGCTCATTTATATGCTGTAAACAATCAATCCTACACACACATTAGCAGAGTTTCCTAGACTGGCCAAGTCAGGAACATTACATCAACACTGCAAAATATTTGGTTAATATTTCTTCTTCGTTGGCACTTGTCTACTTGACTCCACATGAGGTATGGTTTGGTAAGAAGCCTTCACTTTCACATATCAAAGTATTTGGCTATGATGCATTTGTGCATGTTCCAAAGGAAAAGAGGAGCAATATTGACAAGAAGGTAGTCAAATATATTTTCATTGGGTACAAGGAAGAAATGAAAGGATATAATCTTTGGGATCCTACATCAAGGAAAATAGTGCGCAGTCAAGATGTGGTCTTCAGAGAAGTTGGAGGTGCATCCTAGTCTAAATTGGTTCAAATAGAGAAAGATCCAGAAAAGGTGAGGTTTGAATTGAGGAAGGAAGAATATGATTCAGACGAGTCGACAAAATTAGATGAAGAGGTGGAACAACCGACCCCGGTTTTAGGGAGGTCTGAATGAGTAATAAAACTATTTGAAAGGTAGAATCCACCTGATTTCCATTATGTTTTTATGTTAATTTACACTGACGAGGATCCCAAGTCGATCAAGGAGGAAGTCGACTCGACACAGGGTAAACTCTGGAAGGATTCCATCGTGGAAGAAATGGAATCCTTACACAAAATGAGACATGGGATTTGGTCAAATTACCTAGTGGAAGAAAACTTGTCGGTAGTAAGTGGGTGTTAAATAAAAGGATGAAAGCAGTAGGAAAATTCGATAAATTCAAAACTCGATTGGTAGATAAAAGATATTCCCAAGTCGAAGAGTCAAATTCGGTGATATTTTTTCCCCTGTTGAAAAATTAACTTCTGTTAGAGTGTTAATGTCTCTGGATGTAGCACTTGATATTGAGATAGAAAAAATGGATGTAAAGGAAACGTTCCTACATGGGGACCTGGAAGAATAAATCTACATGAAAAAACCTGAAGGATTTGCAGTAAAGGGAAAGAAATATCTAGTGTGCAAATCGAAAAGATCCCTTTATGGTCTAAAACAATCACCAAGGATGTGGTATCAAAAGTTTGACACATAAATCCTTACTTTGGGATTTGTGAGAAGAAAGGATGATCACTATGTATATTCCAAGGAGTAAGTTGGGAATTTCATATACGTAGCTTTGTATGTCGACAACATGTTTTTGGTTGGAAAAAACATGGATGCAATAAAGGAGGTGAAGAATTATTTATCCTCCAAGTTCGACATGAAGGATCTCGGTGCAATGAACTTCATTTTGGGAATGGATATCAAGAGAGATCGAGCAGTTAGAAATATTTTGTTGAACTAGAGAAAGTACATTGAAACAATATTGAAGCATTTCAACATGTAGGATTACAAGCCAATCAAGGTGCCAATTCTCGTGGGAGCAAGGCTAATTGTTGAACAATGTCCAAAGATACAAGAAGAACTAGAGGACATGGTGCATGTTCCCTATGCAATTGATGTTGGTAGTATGATGTATGTGATGGTATGCAGTCAACAAAACATTACTCATGCAATGGGAGTATTGAGAAAATACATGTCGACGCCTAGGAAGGAGAACTAGACAACTATCAAAAGAGTTTTTAGGTATTTGTGTGGCACAAAATATTATGCTATATGCTACCAAGGAAAACCTTAAGAAAATGGTGAAGTAAACATACATGGATTTGTTGACGCTAAGTGGGTTGGAATATGGATCGACAAAGGTCGAAAAGTGGATATGTGTTCAAGACGTTTGACAGAGCAATTAGTTGGATGAGTAAACAACATGCAGTCATGGCCTTGTCGAAAACAAAATATGAATACATGGAATCCACTCATGGAAGAAAAGAAGCAGTATGGATGCAAACGTTGTGTTCGGGGATCGAGTTTGAGAAAAATATCTATGAAGATAAATTGTGATATTCAAAGCACAATATTTCTGGCAAAAAACCCAACATACCATTCCAAGATGAAGAATATTGATGTACAATACCATTTCGTGAGAGACATGGTGGAAAGCAACAAAGTGTTGCTAGAGAAAGTAGACATGTTGGAAAACATATCAAAAACTTTGACCAAGTCTGTGAGTGCTGTGAAATTCTCTTGGTCTAGAGAGGCAATGGTCATTGCTTCCCTAGGTCAGTGAACAAATGTTCGCGTTCTCCTATATCAACAAAGAAGACAACAAGTGGGAGAATGTTGGGTTGTTATATTCTTTGCAGTGAAAGTGATCGATCGAGAAATTTGAAGTTGAATTGATCGATAACAATTCAAGAGGTCAGTCGATAAGAGGTTGTCAAGAGGTCGAGAAACAACCGACTGAAGACTGATTAGAGGTCGACTAATAGTTAACTATAACAAAATCCCGAGATTCACAAGATTTGTAGCCAATGATCTACATGGATTTGTAACCATTTTTGGGCACCATGATTTAGGGGTTTGCATGCTATAAAGACTATAAATAAGGAATGTTGTAATACTATATAAGGTAATCATTAGATCTATCTTTAGTAGAGGTTGTTGGTCATGTAGATGTAAGCCGAATTGGCTGCAGGCTTGTTCTTGTGAAATGCAAGAGAGTAGGATGGTGGTTGTGTCTTAGGTGTAGACCAAGGTTAGTCATGTAACTCTTTATTCTGAATGAATAAGACAACAAGAGATAAAGACTCTCAAAGAATGTTGGTTTTCCCATTTGGTTTTTGAGGGTAAAATCTTTGTGCAATGTGTGATTGTTTTGTCATTTATATTCTTGATTAAATTTTTCTTCTCCTTTTCTAGACAGTTTCGTGTGGAAGCATATTTCCTAATAGGATGATTATCAAGGCCCTAAACATCATTAATTTGATTCATTTTCATTATTTGCTTGCTAAATAATTATTGTGGGTGTGTTCCCTTGATGCAACTTGGGTTTATTAATGCAACTCTAATTAACTCCCTTATCAAAATTCTTTTGAAATTATGTTATGAATTGGTGGCTAGCCTTTGTGATTTTGGTTTCTAAAATATGTTTGGTTAAGGCATATAAATGCTAATAGTCTAGGAAATTATTTTTCTTGGGATCTGTTTTGAATTCCAATAATAAAACACATAGAGTTTATACCTAGAGTGAAATAATAAATTGAAATCAAACTCGTTGAGAATGTTCTTTTAACTTTTGTTAGTGGTGTGATTTTAAACGTGTGTATGCAATATGTGGAATGTTTATAATAGAGGATTGTGGCAACCATATGAGTATTCTATATGACTAAAATTAATTGTGTACAAACATATGATCATCCCATTCCCTCTCACTATTGTTTATGAGTGGGAAGGCCGACATAGGAACAATTTCCTCCCTCATGGCAACTTTTCACCCTTCAAGAAAGGGAACTCTCAAAGAGAGATGGGATTGGAAAGGGTCTCCCTCCTCTTTAATGGAGAAGGAATCTCCCTTCACCAATGACCATGGGAATTTTCATAAATATACACCCAATGGGAATAATAAAGTGAGGTATCCCTCATCAAACTATGACCCTTCTTTCCATTCCTCTAATTCAATTCCACATTCCATTAAGATAATAAGTAGTTTTTTTTCCATGATCTCATTAAGTTGTAGGAAAATAATGACTAATAAATCTATGCAAGAGAAGCAATGCTAAAATATTCCTAAGGAAACTGGAAATAACAATCTCACGTACACAATGCATAAGAAATTTACCATGGAAACCCTAAATTAAGAAAACCAACAAACTTAAAGTTGCACCTATTTCTCATTCTATTCACAAAATAGTTCACAATACAATATTTAGGTGTCTCATAACATCATTCAACCCTAATCCACTAACTAGGATTATAATGCAATGGGTGTAAAACCATGGGCCCAAAACCACCCATAAATGACCCCAATTGCATCAAGATGCATGATCTGATCTACCTATATGCAAAGAATACAACAAATATCAAACACATGGTAGGAGTTTTTCCCTCCAATATGATCATATAGCATGGAAATGAAAGTTATACAAGTTTTTGCATAATAAGTTTGTCATTGGCCCATTTGTACTTTTCAAATGATAACATGTACAAGTAAAAAATAATTTCTCTTTATGTTATATTCAAATATTCCTCCATTGCATTCAAGTTAATGTATTGGAAAATATTTATAAAGTTTATTATTATTAATTTATTTTTATATTATATTCAAATATTCCTCCATGGCTTTGAAGGTTAATTGTATTAGAAGAGATTTATATAAAAAAAAAATATTAAAACATATACTTGTTGATAGTCACCATTACCATACATCTAACAAATATTCCTCCATGGTTTTCAAAGTTAATTGTATTGGAAGATATTTATAAAAAATAATTATAAAACATATAATTGTTAAGAGTTTATATGACTCCTCCTCCACGGTTTTTAAAGTTAATTGTATTGGCAGATATTTATAAAAAATAATTATAAAACATATAATTGTTACGAGTTTATATGACTCTGTAGCTTGGACATTCCTCCCTCTTATATGGAGTCACCACTACCACGCATCTAACAAATCTCTATACATGTCATAGAACCTCTACCATGCAGCTAACAAATCTCCAGACATTTCATAAAACCTTTCTTACTTAGTAGCTAGCATAAATATAAAAATGGATATCTCCCAAGATATGGACGTGAGGATCACAAGGGTTGATTAATACAAAAAAAATTATTGGTTCACAACATCAATAATCTCTTCTTTATGTGTAATAATGCCGGGTAAATGTACATGTCTTCAAGTACCCTGCAATTTGATTTTACCTCAAATTATAAACATTAGTTTCAAATGGTTTTGGAGAACGATTCCGGTGTATGTTTGAGCTTAGACTTTTCTCCACTATATCACTATAAGACTAGATATTACAACTATAGATATCTTCTCATGTTTGTTTTATATATTCTTACTTTTGCTTGATAATAGTTCAAACATATGTCAAACTATAGCTTTCTGTTTTTATTAGGAGGTCACCTTAAGCCATTGATTACTATTTAGGATTTTTTTGCAATTAATAACACAATAAATTGATTTATGTTTATTACTTGCATTTGTTTTTATTGATTTTATTGTATATTAATGTTTTTTATTCATGGATAGGAGAAATTAGAATATGATAATTTTGATGAGAATTGTTGTAGTGTAACATCCCGCTTTGGCGCACTGACAAAACTTATTCTTTGAGGACACTTGCTCGCAAGTGATCTAGATTTTTATGATGATGAACCACTTAACCTTGATGATCATGCGTCATGATTGATGACAGGATGTTTTACTATTGCTATATACAGGTGCTATTGACTCAGTTTCATTGAGTGTGCAGGGTTTCGGACCTTGAGGATGCAGAGGCA
>ML799754.1:25495-52315 GCA_009831015.1 Picea engelmannii
TATGGCTCTATCCCTCTTGGAACATTTTCTTCAATATTCTCTCATTAAAATTTCCTTCTAATCATTCTCTATGGAGATTTCCAAACTCCACCTTTCTGACATGATTACAGGATTAATGCACGATAGATATACGGTCTAGATATTTTTAGGCTAAACTCTAGTTAAATCGACAACTCTCATCGACTCAAAACCTCCCCGTCAAAAATTTCACCTCACATTGCTTTTGGGTTTTTACAAAGGGAACTTCTTCCAAAAGGATTTATCCAAAGACTAGATCTATGATGAATGGTCGGGACCGATTCTTTACATAAGATCAACAACATAGGTTTCTTCAGGGTTTAATAAGGATTTCAACTAGGTTAAGGGGTGTTTCAAGGCGTACAATCCCATGGATTTCCTTGGCACTATCTACAAGGTTTTTGACTCTAATCCCTCAATCTTTGACCAACTTCCTCAATACACAGGTGATGCTTCACCATAGCCTCCGTAGTGAACATTTTCATATCCTGCAATCTTTCCATTCAAAGGCTTGGGGAAACATGAGCTTACAGGCCTCCATTGGACCCTTCAAACACATGCATCATAGGAAATTAATTATCCTTTTTAAAGGGGTTCATTATACTAATACAACTTAGGTTTTTAACATTCAATGAACATATTAAAGCTACCATTGAAGACATGATGTAATTCATATTCGTTAACAAAATTTTTCTAGATACATTCAGGAACACTTATCTATTTTAGTTTAAACTTCCAACCATCCAATCGACTAAGGGTGAATTCCTTTACACCAACTATAGTCTTTGTTTCACTTTTTCCTTTCTATAGTAATCCAACCCTGTTATAGACCATGATACCACACGGGGACTCTCACAAGTTGGATATCAGGTCAAGAGAATGGTCAGGGAGTTTACTCTCCTCCACTACATTGGCAACAACAACAATCCCATCTTCCCATTGAGCTCAGGGCCTCCACAAGCTTACTAGGTTCCTTCCTAGACAAATTTATTTGCATAAGGGAGTCCCTTCACTGCTTCATTGTCCCTCGACTCTCTCCCCTTACCAGTGCCATTTTATTTCTAGCAAGAACCAACCCATGGCCCTCTCTGCTCCAATATGGACTTGGGTATTCTCTATTCCAATATTGACCATTCATTTTACGGGAAATATTCCTATTTTCCTCATGAAAAATCCTAATTTTCTCTATTCTGGTCCATGCATGATCCCCCCTTCTGATCATTCATGTTACCATCCACTATGTTTCCTTTCCCTCTTCCTCCTCATTCCTTTTCATGATATGGGAAATTCTATTCCTCCTCAGGTTCCCCAAATCATTTATGTCAGAACCAATCCCTAGGGTCAAGCTCACGGATCGAAGGGCCACTTCCAGGTACTCTTGGATACCATTTGCAACCGAACCTTCACTCTTCCAAGTATAGCCTCTGAAGGAAGTCACAACTACCCCAAACACCCTATTTGGTGCCATTAATGGGTTTCTTGTGAACAGGGAAGATAAGGTACTTCAGAAAGGTTGGTCATTCAAGTTCATGTAGGTGTAGGTTGGGTTTCTAGGAAAGCTTCCTATTTTCCTCACATACGCTTCCCAGTTTCCCCCTCACCAGTTCCCACTCATGGTATCATGCCCAATATTCCAGGCTTCCCCTTTAGCCAATTGGTAGGTGTTTTCATTAACATAAAACACAGTTATAATGTTCAATAATTAAATTTCATGAAGTCTTATGCATAATTATATACTTGGGGAAAAACGTGGTGTTACATTCCCGTCCCCCTTAAGGAAACACCATCCTCATTGTTTTTAAAAATACATACACAAATTTTACAGAAAAAAATGGGTATGCCATCCTCCGATTCCCATGTGGCCTTATCTGCTCCAAAGTGCTTCCATTGTACCTTGACATACATGATGGCTCAATTTAGAAGCATTGTCTCTTTCCTGTCCAAGATGCATTGAGGCTTGGGCTGGAATTATCCCTCTAGTTCCACCTATATCACAATAAAATCAATAACATGATTATAATCATGGATTTACTTATTTAATAAGGATTCATGGAACACTTTGTGATCTTTAATAGTATGTGGTATAGAAAGTGTGTATGACATTGGTCCCTCTCTTTCTAGGACTTCAAACGGTTCGCAATACTGGGGCACTAGTTTGGCACAAGTTCCCATTATTAGGGAGATCCTCTTGGGTTTTACCCTGAGATACACATGATCTCCCACCTTGAATTACTTATGAGTTATTTTTCCATCTACATAGATTTTTTTTCTGTCTTGGGCCGCTTTTATTTTTTTCTTTATCTTGATCACTTCCTATTCCATTTATTTTAACAAGTTTGGCCCAAGTGTGATCCCGCCCACTAAATTTTCCAAACTAATTTGAAATCAACACTTTCTACCATATAGAGCCTCAAATGAGATCATCTTCAATAACTCTTGATAACCCTTGTTGTAGGAAAACTCTACCAAAGGTATATATTCTTCACATTGATTGGGTTGACGCATGACATGCATCCTTAACATATCTTATATTACTCTATTTACCCTCTCACTCTGTCCATCTGTTTGAGGATGGTAGGTTGTTCTAAATGCTAGTTGCGTTCCAAAACCCGTAAAAATAAGCCTTTCCAGAAAGTCGATGTGAATTCCACATCTCAACTTGAAATAATGTTCTTGTGCATACCATGCAATCTAAAAATTTCTTTCATAAAAACATCAACAACATCTATAGCTTTAAAAGTGGACTTGATTGGAATAAAATGAGTTGCATTACTCAACATATCCACCACTACCATGTTTTCATTGTGTTTCTTAGTTGTTCTTGGAAATCCTGTGATGAAGTCCATGGATATAATCTCCCATTTCCATTCTAGATTTTGTAATGGTTGCAACAATACTTCTAGGTAATTGTGTTCAACTTTGGATTGTCGACACTCCAAGCAATTTGAAATTTACTCTGCAACATCTTTTTTCATTCTTGGCCAATAATACAGTTGTCTTATGGCTGTTATCATCTTCCGATAACCAAGATGACCCACATAAGGCCTTCTATGAAACTCATCCATTATGAGGTGTTTCAGCTCTGCTGAATCAAGTATATATAGCCTATTGTTATAAAGTAACAACTCATTTGTTCTCATACTTCCTCATGTTTGGCTCTTGTTGCAAGATATCTTTTACCATATTAAAATTTCTATCACTTTTCAAGAGAATTATGATTCTCTATTTAATGTCAGACTCACACATGCTTGTTGTTGTTAGATGCATTGTCTACACACTTCGACTGAGTGCATCTTCCACTCGGTTTTCTCTTCCTTGTATATGTTTAATCTAAAAATTAAACTCACTGATTAGTTCCATCCACCTGGAATATATGGAATTCATAGATGGTTGATCAAACACATACTTCAATCCACATTGATCTGTCATCAATACAAATATCCTTCTAAGAAGGTAATGTCTCCACATATTTAATGTGTGCATAATGGCTGCAAGTTCCAAGTTGTGTGTGACATGTCATTGCTCATGCTCATTTATTTTCCTTGATTCATAGCAAATCGCATGTCCCTCTTTCATAAGGACTCCACCAATTCCTTCATTTCAAGCATCTATATAGACTAGGAAATATTTCTCAGGGTTTGCAATTTTCAAGACACGGGCATTGGTCAAGAGGTGTTTTAGTTGTTAAAAGTTGGTCTCACACTCAACTGACCATACAAAATTCATCCATTTTCTTTGTAATGAGGTAATGGGATGATTGATTTTGGAAAATTCCTTAATAAAAATCCTATGATATCCAAAAAATCCCATGAATGATCTTACCTCAGTTGGATGGCCAATCCATGATTACATTAATCTTTTTGGGATCTACAACCTTTCCCTCCTCTGAAATTGTGTGACCCAAATATTGGATTTCCCTTTGGAAGAAGTCTTATTTGCTATATTTGGCATATAGTTGGTGATCTCTTAGCACCTGTAAAAACAACCTAATATGATATTCATTCTCTTCCTTAGTATTAGAATGTACTAGGATATCATCAACAAACACAAGAATGAAATTATCTAAATACTTGCTGAGAATGTTGTTCATTAAACACATAAAGGTGGATGGTGTGTTGGTAAGTCCAAAAGGAAACACTAAGAACTTATTTTGTCCATACCTCATTCTAAAAGTTTTCTTGTGGATGCCTTCATCCTTAATCCTAACTTGGTGATATCCCAATCTCAAGTCAAATTTAGAAAAGATTGTCGCTCCTCTAAGATGATAAAAAAGATCATCAATCCTGGGCAATGTGTACTTGTTCTTGATGGTCATCTTGTTCAATTGTCAATATTCAATACGCAACCACATGGTATCCTTTTTCTTCAAAAATAGTGTTAATTCTCTCCACAGGGACACACTCGATCTAATATACCCTTTATCCATCATTTTGTTTAATTGCACCTTTAACTCTACCCGCTCTAGTGTGCTCATTCTATAAGGGTAATTTAGACATTGATACTACTCCTAGTACAATTTATATGGAAAAATCAATATCTCTCTCAGCAGGTGTTATCACACAAGTTTTAGGTTGGAAAAATCCCGACCCAACCACCAAATGGAAACAACTAAGAGATCACTTACCCAGTGTCACCTTAGATAGGTGTTCTCGTCACTTTAGAGGTGGAGTGGTTACCTCAAGGGGTGAATCCCGATGACCCTAGGGGGAAATGAGTTGGAAAGTGTGATGTATGGCTGAATTCCCCTATAGGTAAAGTTTCTATGGGTGGAGAAAGGCTTGAGGAAGGTCTTGATGGTAGCCAAGGGTTTCCAAGAAGTAGTATACCTTGTGAATGTTGATTGTACCTTCCCGAGACACAAGGAAAACAACAATATAAGGCCAAGTATATGATAGAAACACAAGTTAAGATTGATTTCCCTAATTTCAACAGTCAGTAACAATATATATCAGAAATAAAATGATAATGAATGCTGCAAAACAAGTTTCTAAAATTATATTTGAGAGAGCAAGAGATAAACTAGAAAACAACTAGATCAACTCAAGTAAGATAGCACTAGACTTTAGAAATGAAAGAAGGTTGTAATAAAAGGTGTTTTCAGAAATATTTTTCAGCCTTATGGATGTATCAATTTTTTTGTTACAATAGTAAATTAAACCACCAAAAATCACAAAGAATCCACCCAAAAGTTACACTAGACCAAGTAAATAAAAGTGGAAAACTCGTAGCTAATTCTAATGGTTGAAAAGCAAGTTATAAGTAAAAGAATGGGAGGGTTTGTGCAGCCCTATTTGATGAATATGAAATTTTATAATGGAATATGGAAATACCCCTTTAGAGGGGATGCCCTAGTCATCGGGAGGTGCTTAAGGCACAAGGAACAAAACCCAAATTGCATAAAGTTGAAATGACTGAAATCACATTTCCCAATGCAACTATTTATTTCTCCAATGCAAAATATTCATATTGGTTCCTTTAAAATTGGGTAAATGGAGTCTTAAAATAAATATTTAGATCAAAAAATACCCTAGGGGTGTAATCCCTTTTACTTCCTATGGTATTCCAATAAAACTTAGGGTAAATCTAAGAGGGTATACACACTCGTATTCCTCCTAACAACCATTGAAAATAACTTTTAAAATTTAGCAAATTATATGAAACTTAATGGAGGGTGTATCTAACATACTCCTCTTAGGGTTTCAAACAACCATAACCAAGAAAAAGAAAGAAATAACTAACAATGAATATTTTTCCTTACCAATTCCAAGAGAGAGAAATCAAACCCTAGTTTCACCATGAAAATTCACCATAAGCATCAAGAGAACAATCATCCAAGAGGTCTGCATCACTCCTCCTCATCCATTCACCAAAATATAGCACCATAAAACATTTTCACAAGAGAGAAACACCATAATGCCCAAGAATAGTGAAAATTTCATCCAAGTACTTCTCATAATGGGAGAGTTATGTTATGAAATGAGATTCACTTAATCTTTATTTATACAAAAATAGTAGAATATAGTTTTTCCACTTAGAAAGGGTAAAATATAAGATAAGGGGTCAACAAACCTTATCTTACACCTTGAACCAAATAATAATATTTAATTTTCACTTTAACACATTAGAAACCCTAAAAGTAAGATGATGTTGCCCCTTTAGGGGACGTTTTGACACTTTTCCAAGTTGTTGGAGAAGAAGAAAGAGGCCATTGGGGCTCCTTGAGCCTCCTCTTCTTGTGATAGAGTCAATACATGTCTCCTCCGATTAAATCATTCCAAGTGTCATTGTGCAATAACTCCATCACCACCAAACCCCCTCAAGCATGACATCAAGCCTAAAATAGTGGCATCTTGCCTCTCCTAGGCAAGTCATTTGGGTAATAGTGGTTGGGTAAGATCCTCCATGATGCCATGTAAGCCTCTAAAGTCATGTCTCTATGATATGGCATGTGATCTTGCAACATCGAACTTGTGGGATTTTTTCCCCATGGAATCCCAAGCTAGGTTTGTTCTCCCAAAATTGGCCACCAAGAAAGGTCCTTCAAAACAAAAGGGTACACCGACAAAGATCTCAAGTCAAATATATCATGACAAGTGTAAATCACATCTAATAAACATGGCACCTCAGCATGTGCATCAAAATCACCTCATAAAATTAAATAAATGCTCAAAGACCCTATACAATTGAACAAGTTTAAGTATGGGAGGGGTGTCATAAAAGTCTTATTGTCTTGGCTTGGTGTCCATATAATGGAAATGTCATTCACAAATACCTCATGGAAATGAGAAGGTTGGTTCATGATGAGACCCCCTTTCTCTCAATTGTGTAAATGTGAACCACTACCTTAGCTTGATGACCAGATGATGGTAATGTCATACTGTTAAATACCCATGATCATGATAGAATAGCTCCTGATGAGACCTCCTATCCTCCAACTAACCCCTTGAGCATTCACTATCATTTATTTTTGTAGGTCCCCCATGTTGAGGAAAAAATATGAATTTATCTTACTCAAGCATTTTCGAATCATGCCTGGCTAAGACAAGATAGACGGGAATATTACCCTATGCTTTATAGCCTCAAGAAGTATTTCCCAATACACAAGTATTAATTACAAGGGCTTAGGATGATTTTTAAAATGAAAATATTGTTGCAAAATATGAAATTTTTATATATTTTTCTGAAAATATACAGATTGAAGAAAGTAAATGTGGAGATCACAAGAAAAAGTAACCAAGTCACATATTAACACAAATGAGACAGAATAGCAATCACTTTATTTCATTCCAAGAAATCAAAAGTATCTTTCTCTTTACAAAAATCCCTGTGAGGGCATGGACCAAGGTAAAACTTAGATATCCCCGATCAAAACCATACAAAAGGACTCGGAAAAGAAGAAAAAAATGAACTTTAAAATCTGGATCAACTTTCCACAAACTGTTGCCAACTTGACTATGAACAATATCCTTTATCATTTATGAAACTCAATCCATAAGAAAACAAGTATACACATACTATCAAAGATAGATCAACACCTCTGAAACAAGCATCTAAATGATATGGTTCAACTTTGAACCTTGTTATCTATAATAGGACCCTGCTGTCAAAAAGAGAATTAGGCCTTTAATGAACTAAAGAATGAATGAAAACTGAACTATCTCATGAAAAAAAATGTGCAAACCTTAGTATTTCTTTCTCTTTCTATTCTCCCCTTGTTATTCCTTCTCATTTATCTTTTATGCATTCCAAATCAGTTGAAGTAGTTCAACTACCTCATTTAGTTAAGTTATTTAAACTTAACTAATTTTAGTTTAGGGGAAGTAATAATAAGAATAATAATTAAGGGTCTTTATTAAATAATAACTAAGTAGGTGGGACCCCTTGTGACTCCCTTTTATTTCTTTACAAAAATAAACCCAATTAGACAACCAATTAAACACATGCTTCCTTGTAACTCCCATAAATATTTCCAAAATTTGAATATTAAATATCAGAAAATTCAAATTATATCCAAAATATGTAAATAATCACATTATCCAAAAAAAAGTTTGATGTCCAAAAGTTTTTGCAGTCCATTGTCTTCAACAAACCAACCATAAACACATAAATCAAAATCCATATTTTCCACTTTGAGAGGAAATCCTTCTTCTATCACTACTGTCTCCTTTGGACTTCCCAGAATTAGCCTTAGGTTGATTTGAACCTTGAGGCTTAATCTCACTAATAACATGGGAACAATATTCCCTTAGGTGCATATGGGAAGACACTGGTTTTGCTGAGTCACTTGAAGGTGATGAGGGGGAAGAAACAAATTTAACTTTGTCTTTCACATGGTGGGACTCAGTTTTAATTCATTTTCTAACATCAGAGGACTAAACAGGTGAGTGTGCAGGGGAAATTTAAGCATTTGAATTTACAGGTGGAGGAGGGGGAGGCAATGACAAGTTGGGCCAACCATGATGGTGGGAGAATTCCAGATGAACAATCTCCTGCCATCCATCATTTTTGGGAACTTTTGGTTGCATAGATACATGGGGAGGCACAAGGATACCAGGGATATTTTGGGGTTGGAAGGGAGGCCTCTCTGGTCTAGGATGAATTATCCCTTGCCCAATCCAATTGAATAACCCATCTTGAAAAAGATGGTTCAACTCCCGAGGACTGACATCAAAATGAATTGATAATATGGGCCTTCTAGGCCCTCTTTTCCAGTTACCTCTTCCCCTATTATTTCTTCCATGATTGCCTCTGTTGAACAAACTCATCATGTATGCAACAATTTATTAGCAACTAGCCCTTAATGGACCATACATGACATTCTCTTTATATGAAACAAAGTTTGGCTCAAAAATTGACATAAGACCCATGCAATTCAATCCATAATAATTATTTAATAATTTCCAAATGAGCAGGGGGTGACATAGGGTTCATGGGATATCTAGAGGGATTGTAATGAGTGAAAAAGTGGTAGCATGATAGGGAGTAAGAACACAGTACTTCTCAACAATTTATTAAATAATTAACTGTGCAATCAATACCAAAACATACCAGCTGTCACTTATTTATGTGTCATACCTTATCACTGTCATACAAAGTTTTAAATTTATTTAACAGAACAAGGCATGTAAAAATGAAATTGGGATCGTGAGGGGGGTATAATGAGAGAAAAAGTGAGAGTATGAAAGGGATTAATACATATACTGTTCATAAAAAATAATTTAAATCAAACAACAACCATAACTTTTTCCAGATCATAATCCAATAAACATCCATTCTAAAACCAAAATGATTTAATTGTCCCTTATTTATAGACATAATGCTTGTTGTCTTCAATAAAAAACAATTCAATTGCCCATAATTATTCAATTATATCAATATTTTCATCTTATACCATATCTATGCAACATCACATTAACATGTTTGCCAACATCATAACCATTCTAACTACACTCTTGTATGCTCCAATGATAACCTTTTTCTTTTAAAACAAAATATAATATGCATAGTGATTCCAGTTATCCATATCCAATATTCATCCTTTGCAATCAAATAATAATAGACCCAATACTAACCACCAACAATTGACTTTCCAATACCGACTAACACAATCCATTGTCATCAAAACAATAATCAGGCCCTATTTAATCACACATAGGTCTTCAACAATATACTCAACACCAATTTTGATTTGACAATAGCATTTAACCAAAAACATGTATCTATGAGCCTAAGATCCATGTACATTAAACATGTACAGACTTCCCTTTAAAAGAAATGCTAAATAAAATATAGAGCCATATAATGCGCGAGGAGAAAAAAACCTAATCACACAAAGGTTCCCTTTTAAACTTAAATGGGACCATAACCGTGCTAGGATTTAACATAGAAATGGATGGGATAACCATAAATCAACCAAAAGGAAATTCCTCAGGGTTGTAGATAACCCATACCCTTTTCTTTTCCAAACTAATTTATCGAGAGAGGAAATAATAGAGGCTCGATCAAGAGATGGTCTTTGAAGCTAGAGATATCCCGGGCTTCTTTTACAAATTTATTGTAGAGAGGTAACACGAAGGGCCCGTGCTATTTTTTAAATACAAGTTGTCACAAGGAAGAAACCACAATTAATCAAGGATAGTCTTGGAAGAACAAAGATCCCGTGCTCTTTTAAAATCACCACAATCATTTTACTTATAACCCCAAAATCTTGACAGTGACGTTTACCAACATATCAATCAACCACCTCCAACTGTAATGCGAGAGGAAAACTCTTATAACACTATGGGAAGAATTCCGGAGAAAAACCCATGGCTACTCGGCACGGGATTCCATTCAAGGTTCTGGGAAATACGAAAATTCAACTGTGCAACGCTTTCGACAATAGTGACAGTGAAGTAAAGTCCATAACAAACAATAGCTCGGGGATCGACCAAACAAGCAAGAACAATACCATTGTCGAAAGTTGAATTGCAACTTGGAGGAACGAACCAATAACAACGACCAAGAAGAAAAGGGTTGAAAACAACTAATACCCAGACTGGTGGTAAAAACCCGCACAAATAAAACTCAAAGCTTGTTGCACCATTATCATATTTTCCGCAGAGAACCAGAGTAAACCCCAAGTTGAATGACATTTTTTTAAAACCAATAACCAATGCACATGATTTACAAAGCAATAAAATCCATTTATTTCTTTTAAAAAGCCAACATTCCAGAGTATTCACAGATAAAACTGTAAGCACAACACTGATACACAGTCAAAACTCAAGAAAAACACAGACCTCATGCAATCCTGAGCCAACAATTCAATTCATAATACAAAGGGACCATCATGGATGGAAATAAAAGAGCCATACCTGGAAAAATCACTTCGAGGGAAGATATGGACTGTGTTTTTCCTTTCAAAACCAGAAATCGCGGAGCTTCCACAACCACCCCTGACAAATGCAACTATGGATAGGGTGATGATCTCGAGGGTGTTTTGGAGTGATGTGAAGTAAATGCACGTCGCTTCCTGATCTGGATTTGATGAGAAGAACGAAATGAATACAGATTATTAACAAGTTCTTAACACAAAATAACAGAGATACAGTAAAACTGGTTTTCTATTCAATAGGGAAATAAGCTGAAACTGTAAAATGCAGCGGAAACAAGCTGACTGGAATGGTGGCAGCTTATCTCTGAGAAGAGATGTGACGACTACGCTCATTCGCAAGAAGATGATTAAAATGAGGCTTTGAAGGCATTTTTACAATAAACATGAATTCCAAAAACCCTAGACATCCAAAAACCTAACCCTAGGAGATGAAGCGCCAAAAGTCATGTGGGCCCCGTTTGGGTAAGTTAGTACATCAACTTCCCGGGGTCGTAACTTTTGCATATGATATTTGTTTTAGGCGCATGATAGACTGTTGGAAAGGTATCATAAAGGAGATTAATTTTGGGGGCTCAGTCATTCCTTTGGATATCATTGAGAATCTCTATCTCGAAAATCCTTCATTTAGGCCCTCAAAATGGCCCCGAAAGTTAAAACTGCTAAAAATAGTAAATTGCCAAAATTGCCAGAAAACTATTTTGCGCCAGTTGGAAAAGGTGGGTGGCCACCAATATCCACCTAGATCAATCCTCCATCCTTAGGAAGCAATGGTATCCATTGCGTTGAGTTCCCCCATCAGATGAGGAAATTTCTGTTGAATTTGGCCCCGGGTGAGCCACTTGTCTTGGTGCAGGAGCTGCCCTGATTTGACAACTCAATAAAGTTGGATCCTTTGCTGTCGAGTGCCCTTGATTTGTGTGTCCAAAATATGATCACGAGATTCCTATTGTATTCATTCAGGTTTGAGCTCTTTTGGTGTCAGTTGTTCTGCTACTTTTTAGGTGTTAAATAATGGTGGGAAATAAGGGCGAAGTAGATCCACGTTGAACACTGGGTGCAGGCCAAGGAAAGGAGGAATGTTGAGCTCCAAATAATTATCCCCCATGGCATTGGTGATGGTGTACATCCCATAATGGAGTGGGAGAAGCTTCCAATGGGGTCATGTAAGGCGTTCTTTCTGCAAGTGCAACCAAACTTTGTCGCCCACCTAAAACTTATGTGGCACCCAATGTTGATCATGGAGCTGCTTGTACTTGTCATTAGGCTTCTATAGGATATCCTAAACCTGTTGGCAGATGTGATGGATCCACTCAATGAACCGAGCGGATTTTTCAGCTTCAATTGGAGCAGGATATGATTCGGTTGAGGTGGGCGCAAGGGAAAGTGCAACATCTATGGGACCCAATGGTTGGAATCCCAACCCCACCTGAAAGTGGTTGTGTCCAGTTGAGCTATGCAGGGCTCATTTGTAGCTATGTTGGACATAGGGAAGGCTCTCATCCCATGTGCAAGGGTGCTTGGAATTATACATGTGAAGGATATGCGCAATCATTCGATTTATGACCTCGGTTTGGCCATCTGTCTAGGGGTGGAAGGCCATGGACTTGGTGAGCTTGGTGTCCAACAGTGACCAGAGGTTTGACCAGAATGTGCTGAGAAATAGACTGTCCCAATATGAGACAATGGTTTGTGGGATTCTAAAATGTACCATACTCGTTCAAAGAAGATCTTGGTAGTGGCCTCTGCTGTGATGCTCTTCTTGCAGGCAACCAGAATCACCATCTTAGAAAAGCGATCAAAACCACAAAAACATAGTCATTTCTCCACTTCGTGTATGGGTCCATTAAGATGGATTCCCATGGCCTGTCAGGAGTAGTAAGAGGGGTACAGAGGACCTATTTCTTAGTGGTCGGTTTGGCAATAGTGTAGGCAGTGCAGGACCTGGTATACTTGCTGACCTCCTGTCGAAGTTTCATCTAGTAGAAATGTTTCTGTAGCATCTCCAGTGTCTTTTCGATGTTGAAGTTTCCTTCCACCCAACTGTAGTGGGATTCCTAGATCAGCTTCACTCACTCACTTGATGGAACACAAATATGGCCCAAACAACATAACAACCCATCCTGAAGATGGAAATTATTGACAACTACGTTTGCACCCAACATTTGGTAGGTGGTGGAGAAGTCCGGGTCTGTCTCATAGAGTTGGGGCCATCCTGAGGTCTCATGGCCACAAGAGTCTAGCACCGTGGTGAGTGCCGCGATTAGCGGTCTGTTGAGGCAATCAACGATGCAATTGGTGATTCCTGTTTTATACTTGATGTTGAGGTGGAATTGATGCAAGTATGTGGACCACTTTTGATGGAAGTCATTCTGTAATTTTCCTTGTGTCTTCATGAACTGCAGTGGCTTATGATCAGTGTGGATGACTGTCTCCTTCCCAAGAATGTAATGTCTCCAATGGCAGCAAGCTTGCACAATGGAGTACATTTCTTTGTCGTAAGTAGGGTACTTATGAACAACATATGATAGTGTCTCACTATGATAGGCCATGGGGTGGCCGTGTTGAGTGAGAACGATGCCCACAACATAGTCTAAAGCATATGTCTCGATCTCAAAGGGTTGTTGTAGGTCTGGTAGTGAAAGTACTGGGGATGAACATAAGTTCTTCTTCAAATTATCGAACGCTTATTGTTGGGACCAACCCCACACAAATTTCGCCTTACCAACACCCCTAGTTATTTGGTTGAAGGCCCATGCAATATGGGAGAATCCCAACACGAACCTGTGATAGAAATTGGCAAGGCCCAAGAAGATCTAAAGCTCAGTGAGTGTGGTTGGGGCTGGCCAGTCACAGATGACTTGGATCTTGGCTTGATCCACATGTACGCCATGCTAATCAATGATGTAGCCCAGGTAATGGACCTTTTCCATGCTGAAGGAGCATTTTTCCAAGTTGGTGTATAGCTTGTGTTGTCGTAGGTTGTGTAGAACCTGCTGAATATGTTGCAAGTGTTCGGCCCAAGTCTTGCTGTAAATGAGAATTTCATCTAGATACACCACTACAAAAGTATTGGTGAATGGTCACAAGATATCATCCATCATCCTCATGAAAGTGGTTGGAGCATCTGTCAAACCAAAGGGCATGACCAACCATTCAAAAAGGCCTTCCTTTGACTTGAAGGCGATCTTCCATACATCTGTCTGTTCTATCAGGACCTGGTGGTAGCCAGAATTTAGATCAATCTTACCAAAGTATTTGGCTCCCATGAGTTGATCAAGGAGGTCATCGATTCGGGGAATCGAGTACCAGTTTCTGACTATGATTTTATTTAGAGTCCGATAATCAATGCAGAGTCGCCAGGTTCCATATTTCTTCTGTACCAGCATGATTGGGCTCTTGCATGGTGATGAGCTGGGATGGATGTGCCCCCTGTGGAGCAATTCTTGGATATGTCGCTTGATATCCTCATTCTCTAATAGAGAGTAGTGATAGACTGTCCCATTGGGAAACGGTGTGCCAGGGGTTAGATCG
This sequence comes from Picea engelmannii, assembly GCA_009831015.1. Lineage (NCBI taxonomy): Eukaryota > Viridiplantae > Streptophyta > Pinopsida > Pinales > Pinaceae > Picea > Picea engelmannii. Next base: position 39,921 of record ML799754.1, read on the forward strand.
ATGGGGTGCTTGACCTGGCAGTGCAGAGGTACCCTGGTAGGTGAGGAGAAGATATCTGTGTATTCTTCCACGACCTTATCTACTTGCTTTTGCAGTGTGGAGAGGTCATCCATAGAGACCCTGGATGCGGCTGTGATCTTTCGCTTATTCTGAGAGCGAATCATGAAGAAGACAAACTTCCCCATCTGAGAGATGACCTTCCTACATTGCTTAGTAGAGATCAAGGAAATATCACTAGGTGGGACTGTCTCGGGTATCCTGTATGATTTCCTATTCAAAGTAATAATAACACTACGAGGCCTAGAGTCATATACAACATGACGTTTCCATAAATAAGGTTGGCCCAAAAGAAGATCACAAACTTCGAGAGGAGAAACATCACACAATACCTTGTCTTTGAATGGCTTGATGTCGTACGATAGTCAACACTGTTGGTTGACACAGAGATCGCTTCCTTGGCAAAGCCATCCAATGGTGTAGGGTTGTGGGTGCAGTGTTGTCGGCAGGGTCAACTGCTTGATGACCTCTACTAAGATGAGGTTCTTCTGGCTACCGCTATCAATGATGAAGTGAAACGGGGTGCCTTTTACCCACATCTATGAATGGAACAGGTGCTCTCCTTCTTCTGGATCGTCTGGTTCACCAGGTTGGAGCTTGGTGGTAGAAACGGTGGCACTGGGTTTCACGTCAATGATCTGTCTTCCCCTTTTTGGTTTTGGCTTAGAGTCAAAACATGCATCTGATTCAGAGGCTTTCACTTCAGCCACCAATGACTTCTTTGAGTGGCAATCAACAGTGTTATGCAAAGGGCTGTTATGGAATTCGCACCACTTCCCGATATCTTTCTTTGTCTTTCCGATGTCCTTCTTTGATTGCGGCTTGGAATGTTCATCCTGATACTGTCCATATTTTCTCTATCCTTTGTTCTGTGGGTTGGGGCTTCCCTTTCCTGGCTTTTGTTGTGAGGGGTTCCCAGGCCCAAATTGCCACATCTTTTGTTTGAGATTCTGCTCGATTTTGATGACATACGGTAGGCCGCACCCAAGGATGAGATTTCCAGAAATTCCATTTCGGTATGGATGTATCTATGCAGAGCACCACGATACTTGAGCACCATATGTCACTCTGGATATTTGATACCCAACTTGGTGCACAAGGTATGGAAGATATTTGTGAAATCTAGCATTGCTTGGTCTCTTTCTTGCCGCAGTGTGGTCCGATTGGTATAAAAGTCGTCATATCTTCCGAGAGGGTAGTGTTTTTCCTTAATAGAATCCCTGAAGGATTCCCAGGTGGTCGTGATTGTAAATAATGAGGGTTCCTCTGTTTCCTTTTTCTCACAGAAAGTTTCCCACCAATCTTTGACATGGGGAACGACTTTGAGGAGCGCAAAAGTAATCTTTTCTCTATTCAAAAAGTTATGGATAGAAAAATACCCTTCTACTAGATTCAACCACTTGTCTACAACATTTGTGTCTATATGAATTTCAAATATAGGAACATCAAAGTTTATTTATACCTTGAAGGGGGTGGCACCTCCGCTCAAAGAATATGTGTCGCCTATTGGTAGTTGCCGAAGGATTTGCGCGAAACTATCCATCATCTCGTTCCTCTATTGCGTGAGGGATTCCTTAATCAATAGTTTGAAGGGATCTCTTGTCCCATCATATTTATTTTCTCCTACCATGAGATGTCACTTGGGTGTGGGAGAGATTTTGTCCTCAAGAGAAACAAGCTTGAGACCCAACTCTTTGTACTCCGACCTCGTTGGGGACATGCATTAATACGACAAGGAGAAGACTGCTCTGATACCACTGATCCGGATTTTATGAGAAGAAAAAAATGAATAAATATTATTAAAATGTGCTTAACACAAAATAACAGAGATACAGTAAAATTGTTTTTCTATTCAATAGGGAAATAAGCTAAAACTGTAAAATGCAATGGAAACAAGTTGGCTGGAATGGTGACGGCTTATCTCTAAGAAGAGATGTGACGGTTGTGCTCATTCGCAAGAAGATGATCAAAATGAGGCTCTAAAGGAATTTTTACAATAAATAGGAATTCCAAAAACCCTAGACATCCAAAAACCTAACCCTAGGAGATGAAGTGCCAAAAGTCATGTGGGCCTCGTTTGGGTAAGTTAGTACATCAACTTCCCGAGGTCATAACATTTTCATACGATCTCCGTTTTAGGCGCATGATAGACCATTAGAAAGGTATTGTCGAGGATATTAATTTTGGGGGCTCAATAATTCCTTTGGATATCATTGAGAAGCTTGATCTCGAAAAACATTCATTTAGGCCCTCAAAATGGCCCCAGAAGTTAAAACTACTAAAAATAGTAAATTGCCAAAATTGCCAGAAAATTGTTTTGAGCCAGTTGGAAAAGGTGGGTGGCCACCAATATCCACCTACATCACTTGATCACCTGAACCTATTCAATTTCAATGTACGATCCATCCCATTACCATAACATCAACCATTAATTCAACAACAATCCATTGCAATATCAATGCCATATCCATTGTATAGTGCACCACCCGAATCATATCAAAATTTTAACAATAAGCATATGTTAAACATTACTATACGTGCTTCACATGTAATATCTTAACCAAAGCCCATAGTATAGCAGCTAGGTCCATCACCTTTCATTTTTCACCATTATATATACCTTAAGGTTTATATATAATCTCTTTTGCAATTACCTTAGGAATTATCCATAGTTTTTTCCATTTTTGTTTTAAGCTCCCATCTCATCCTTTAGCATAAAACATACATAAAATAAACAACCAATGTTTAATGCATAACATAACACCTATAAAAAAAATAATCCTTATATCCATAGTACTTCTCTGTATTGCGAGTGACCATCAACAACATTTAGAAATAATATATCAACCAACCATGTTGTCATAATGAATGAAACCAATACTTGCATAATCAACTGTAGAAGACTATGCAGGCATCATCATAACAAAAGAAAACATATAAGCATAACATATCCATCATAGAGCCACTAATCTACAAGGGGGTCCCACCTACTAGTTAATTATTATTATCATAAATAAATAATCGATCTTAGCAATCATTTGTGACAGTATTCATCGTTGTGATTTTAAGCGTCAACACCCCATTTCTTACATAGAAGTGTTTCATTTATTTCTTGGGGATCCCTAGGCAAAGCATATAGAAGGTATATATTTAGGATTTTATCTTTTTATCCAAAAAAAATCCCTTTGGGCATTGATCCCCTTCTTCCCATGAAATGAGGTACATGCCCTTCTTGGGTCACGAAAGTCAAAGGGCCTAGAAGAGGGAAATACGATGGGAATATAATGAGCGGAAAGTGGTAAGTATGGTCAGGAATGGTAAGACAACCCCTTAAGGGACCCCCAGTCACAAACCTTCCCCAATGGTTAGCCACTTACTAGGAAATATATGACACTCACCAAGGTGAAACAAGGTCAAAATAATAATGTCCAAGTAGGCGTTCTATAATCAAAAGAAACTTAAATACAACAAGTTTAAATGCCTCAAATATTAGGGTGATTACCTTCCACAATAACTAACTTGTACTGCATGGAGCAGGGTTCCATATGTGAAAGTGGACAATGATGGTCATGTGGTATCTTGGCACTCAATATCTGCAAGCTGAGGGCCTCAAGACATCATATCCTTAGTTATCCCACAAAATAGGGATAACACCTGGCTCCTACTTGGGGACATGTCCTCGTTGTATAGTGCATGAAAACCGTAACATATCCTGGTATATTTGTGCCTACACTGAAACAAGAAATCATAAAATCTAGGGTGGTTATATCACCCTTCATCCATATACATCAAAATCTAAAAATGAAAACTAATCTAGAAAAGAAAATTTTAGCATTTTTTCAAAAATTTCTAAACTAAGCATGAAGTCAATATGCAAGTAGAGAGAAATGAAATATGAAATGCATCTAAACTAACATGAGTAATCAATATGAAAGTGAAAGGAAATAAATATGACCTACCTACTTACCTAGAGCCTTTGGGCCTTAAAGATCAAGTGATAGGTGATGTTAGGTGAATTCATACAGCCAGTGCAACCAGTTGATCATCTTGTGAAAGTATCTCCCTCTGTGATTAATTATGTAAAATAAAAAATATAAGTCAAGAACGTAATGATCATAAGCACAAATATATATATAATCAGGAAATGAAATGAAATTCATGGAGATGGGTGGGGAGGGAGGAAATCCTTCTGGAAATAATATCCGCAACTTTGATCATCCAAGGAATCCTTCCTAAAGTGATAGCCACAAGCTCGATTAACCCATCTCTGAAGATGAATATTGTATATCGATGATGGTTCATATTCATTCATCCATAAATATCCATTGTTTGTTGAATAATAAGAGGATGTGAGAGATCATAAGAAGATTGCAATGCTTCTTGGAGAATATATGCATTAAGGGACAACCTCAGGTCTAGAGAAAGAAAAACATGGCCTATTCATCTGTGAATCCATGTAGAAATAATCCTCAATATCAAAATACTTCCTCTTTGTAGAATGAGTCGTTGATTGCTTTGATATGGACACGTACTGGTATTTTTCCAAAATCGAGGATGAATGTGGTTGAGACTCCTAATACAACAAGTCTGCATCCACAAAAATATATGAATCAAAAGTCCCAAGGGATGATAGGAAACAATCTTGAAAATGTTGTGACGGTCATCCTTGAATAAATCTGTAATCATGTCATCATTAGGATGCCAAACATGTGAATCATATATGCATGAAAAGTAGTCCTCTGAAGATGACAACTCAAACCCCCTTTCTTGAGGTCTACCCTTAATGTCGTAAATGGGGTCTCTATAAAAAATGAAATGAGAAAAATCCCACATGTGTCTACCAGTCTGTATGAAAGTGTCTATATGCTCATCAACCATATCAAAGGGTTCTTTCATAAGATCATAAGTGTGACTGAAAATGACCAGATCTGCATCTTTGTGTGCAAGAAGGAATGAGGCTAAGGAAGTTTCAAATGGATCTTCAAATTCTTCATCATCGAGACTGATCGCTTCTTCAAAATCATGTGCAAGAGGAGAGAAAGGTTGGAAAACCTCACCTTCATCAAAATAGAGCAAATATAGTGGTGAATCATATATGCATGAAAATTAGTCCTCCAAAGATGACAACTCAAACCCCCTTTCTTGAGTGCTACCCTCAATGTTGTAAATGGGGTCTCTATAAAAAATGAGATGACCAAAATCCCACTTGCATATACCAGTCTGTATGAAAGTGTTTATATGCTCATCAACCATATCGAAGGGTTCTTTCATAAGATCATCAGTGTGACTGAAAATGACCATCTCTTCATCTTTGCGTGCAGGAAGGACCGAGGCTAAGACAATTTCAACTAGATCTTCAAATTATTCATCATTGAGACTGATCGCTTCTTCAACGTCATGTGTAGGAGGAGAGAAAGTTTGGAAAACCTCTCCTTCATCAATATGGAGAAAATATAGAGGTGCCTCAATATGTTTCCCTTTATAATAATTCTTCTTTCTTTTCATGGGAAAGAATATCTCGCAAATTCTTTACCCTTAGCTTGCCCGGTGACTCCATTGAAGAACGTTCCCTTTTCCACCCTTGATGAGATCTTCTTGAATCTCATCTAGCGACTCCACTTTCCACAAACCCACCTTTCCTTTTCCCCCCTTTGATGAGCATTAGTCTTGTTAGCACAAGAATTTGCAGCTAGAAGAGGCTTGCCTCTCCATAAGAAACTAAATAACCTCTACATGCATATACAATATTCTAACCTATCAACGCAAGGTTCTTTATTAGTCTCATCATACAGAAGAGAACATACATTCCATAGTTCCATGGTGCTATAGAATTGTCTATATAGCATGGTCTGCCATTTTTCTACCTAAAATGATACCAAATCTGTTAAGCAGTGTAATGATGGCGCTATGAATTCCATAGGTTGTTACCAAATCCATTTTCATGTCGGATGCTACCAAATCTGTAAACGTTGAAGTGATGTAGCTGCAAATTATGATGGTGCTACCAAATTTCACACAGACACACAGGTGGGCACTACTGAAATTTTGACAGAGACCAAATTTTCGAGAGTTATTTTGCAAGGATGCTTCTGCCAATTTTTAGTGACTAACCTAAAACTTGGATTATGAAAAAATGAGAAGGTATTTTTGAAAACCGGAGGAGGTTTTTGTGCATCACATACCAATTAACAAAAACCTCTCTCAGTTTTTCAAAATGTGTTATGGTTGGAGAGATATTATACATATAAGTGGCGCTACCGAATGTGAATAATTGTTTTACAATGGTGCTACATAATTTCCTGTAGCGGTCACGGTTTTGATATTCACCTTGTTGGGAGGTTGCCACCTATCAAGGAGGACTCAAATGGATTCTCAAGGATCATTTATATGTCAAGGGACAGCTGCACCTAAGTTTTATCTCCATCAAAGGCCTCATGCAATGAGGTGGAAACAATTTATTAATGACTTCCAACAAATTCTTGAAAATTAGCAGTTTGTTGGATTTTTGTCTCTTTGATTGTTGCCACCTATGTCCAAGGCTTAGAATCCAATGGAGGAGATGGGATTCAACCTCCTAAGGTTATTTGTATGTTATTTTCTATTTAAGGAAGGAGAGATCTCTTGGAGGGGGATTCATGAGCCAAGAGAGGCTAGAGAGAGTAGGAGCAGACAATTTTCCTGTGTGTGTTCATTTGTAAGCCTGTGGGCATTTTATGCTTGTAAGAATTAATTCTATTGGAGACTCATGAGAGCTGTGATTTCAGATTGTAATTATTTTGTTTATATATCTTCTTATTTGAATATATTGCAGATTTGAGAATCAAATGCTACCAATGATTTATGGATCCCTAGGTAGCAGAGGATCTACTGTATTTTGCCCATCAGTCATTGTTTATATTCAAGTATTTGTCGATTCATTAAATTGAGAGGATCTCTCTTTAGTGAATGTTCTATATTATGTTTTCCTTCTTCATTCTTCCACCTATCAACATATAATCTTGTTTTCTGTTGAGAAACTTTAGTGTCTTCGATGAGTAGAATGTTTGTGACTCCATTGCCCATTGGTGTAGCCTATTGATCTGCAGTTTGTTGCCCTCTCCCTTTGTTTCTCCATCTTGCTGATCCACCTATTCAAAACCAAAATTATCTTTTACTTTCTGATGGGTGCTGAGCTTACATTTTAGCAGTCAAAGTGTGACTTTCAGTGCTAAAAAGTCTCATATGGCAACTCCATTGAGGGATTACCCTAAGTGATGGAACCATGGCCTCACGTGACTTACCATGTGATTTACATAACGTGTATCCTTCCTTTGATGCTTAGAGTGTCCCTAGATATCTGAATGTACGTTGGGAAAATCCCGACCCAACCACCAAATGGAAACAACTAAGAGACAACCTACCCACTGTCACCTTATATAGGTGTTCCTGTCACTTTAGAGGTGGAGTGGTTACCTCAAGGGGGGAATCCCGGTGAACCTAGGGGGAAATGAGAAGGAAAGTGTGATGTATGCATGAATTCCCCTATAGATCAAGTTTCTATGTGTGGAGAAAGTCTTGAGAAAGGTATTTATGGTAGCCAAGGTTTCCAAGAAGTAGTATACCTTGTGAATGTTGATTGTACCTGCCTGAGACACAAGGAAAACAACAATACAAACCCAAGTATATGATGGAAACGCAAGTTATGATTTTTGTACCGTATTGCAGCAGTCAATAACTATATATATCAGAAATAAAATGATAATGAATGTTGCAAAACAAGTTGCTAAAATTCTAGTTGAGAGAGCAAGAGATAAACTAGAAAACAACTAGATCAACTCAAGTAAGATAGCACTAGAATTTAGCAATGAAATATGGATGTAATAAAAGGTGTTTGTAGAAATATTTTGCAGCCTTATGGAAGTAGAAAACTTCTTTTTATATCAGTAATTTCAACCACCAAAAATCACAAATAATCCACCCAAAATTTGCGCTATACCAAGTAGATAAAAGTGGCAAACTCATATCTAATTTTGACGGTTGAAAAGCAAGTTATAAGTAAAAGCATGTTAGGGTTTCTACAACCCTAATTGCTGAAGGTCAAATTTTATAACAACAGCAAGAAACCCCTTTAGAGGGGATTCCACAGTGGTTGAGAGGTTCTCAAGGCACAAGAAATGAAACCCATATTGTAGAAAGTTGAAATGATCGAAAATCATGTTTCCCAATGCAACTATTTATTTCTCCAATGCAAAATATTCAAATTAGTGCCTTTAAAATTGGATAAATGGAGTCTTAAAATAACTATTTAGATAAAAACAAATACCCTATAGGTGTAATCCCTTTTACTTCCTATGCTATTCCAATCAAACTTAGGGTAAATCTAAGAGGGTATACACACTCGTATTCCTCCTAGCAACCCTTGAAAATAACTTGTAAACTTTAGCAAATTAGATGAAGCTTAATGGAGGGTGTATCCAACATACTCCTCCTAGGGTTTCAAAAAACCACAACCAAGAAAAAGAAAGAAATAACTAACAATGCATATTTTTCCTTACCAATTCCAAGAGAGATAGATCAAAACCTAGTTTCATCAAGCAAATTCACCATAAGCATCAAGAGAAGAATCATCCAAGAGGTGTGCATCACTCCTCCTCATCAATTCACCAAAATATAGCACCATAAAACATTTTCATGAGAGATAAACACCATAATGCCTAAGAATAGCGAAAATTTCAGCCAAGTACTTTTCACAATGGGAGAGTTATGTTATGACATGAGATTCACATGATCTATATTTATACAAACGTCCTATAACATAGTTTGTCCAATTAGCAAGGTTAAACATAAGATAAGTGGTCAAAAACCCTTATATTACCCCTTGAACCAAATAATAATATTTAATTTTCACTTTAACACATTAGAAACCCTAAAAGTAAGATGACATCACCCCTTTAGGGGACGTTTTGACAATTTTCCAAGTCGTTGGAGAAGAAGAAAGAGGTCATTGGGGCTCCTTGAGCCTCCTCTTCATGTAGTAGAGTCAATCCATGTCTCCTCCGATCAAATCATGCCAAGTGTCAATGTGCAATAACTCCATCACCATCAAACCCCCTCAAGCATGACGTCAAGCCTAAAAACGTGACGTTTTTCCTCTCTTAGGAAAGTCATTTGGATAATAGGGGATGGGTAATATTCTCCATGATGCCATGTAAGCCTCCAAATGCATGTCTCTATGATCCAGCGTGCGGGCCTGCAACATCCAACTTGTGAGATTTTTCCCCATGGAAACCCAATATAGGCTTGTTCTCCCAAGACTGGCCACCAAGAAAGGTCTTGCAAAACAAAAGGGTACACCCTCCAAAGAGCTCAAGTTAAAGATATCATGATAATTGTAAACCACATGTAATAAACAAGGCACCTAATAATGTGCATAAAAACTACCTCATCAAATTAAACAAATGATCAAAGACCCTATACAATTGACCAAGTTTAAGTATGGGAGGGTTGTCATAAAATTCCTATTGGGTAGACCAAAACCCTCAAGTAGGGGATGCTCCAAAGGATGGCATTTCAAGGTTATGTAATGGATTATGAGGTAGAAATGGATTTAGAATTCACAGGTCAATGATTTTCATGACATACAAGGGCTCGTATTTTCTCATTTATGGGTACCTTTGTAGAGGGTGTGTGGCATCTTCATTTGCAATGCACTTTTTCCAAGACCATCTTCTTGTTGTTATTTCTTCTTAGCTCTTCCTTTCTCTTTATATTTCATTCATGTTTTAAGGAACAAGTTGAAGGCCACTATCCTGGCTTGGTCTCCAGATAATGACAATTTCATTCACAAATACCTCGTGGAAATGAGAAGGTTGGATCATGATGAGACCCCCTTTCTATGAATTGTGTAACTGAGAGACACTACCCTGGCTTGGTGACCAGATGATGATAATTTCATACTTCTAAATACCAATGATCATGATAGGTTGGCTCATGATGAGACCTACCATCCTCCAACTAACCCCTTGAGAATTCACTATCATTTATTTTTGTAGGTCCCCCATTTCTTACAAAGAAGCGTTTCATTTCTTTCTAAAGGATCCCTCGGTGAAGCATCTGGAAGGTCTATATTTAAGATTTTATCTTTTTATCCAACAACAATCCCTTTGTGCATTCAACCCCTTCTTCCCATGAAATGAGGTACATGTTGGAAGATTGGTTGTTGTCATTGATGTCAACCCTAGTCATGGGTTTTGGACCACAAGATTGATAAAGGTATTTGGACATGAAGGACAATGCACATGCATATACAACACCCATTAATGGATAGTATACATCATTTTGTTTCTGGTGGTATGTGGCACATCACGTGGATCCTCATGGTTGAGGAGAAATGAATTTTTGAAGATGACAAAGTGAATTAAATAAGGAAGTACATGTAGGCCCTGAAGATAATTAAAAAAAAAAGAATTACAAAATAAGAAAGTGTCAGGTCGGCCCTAATGTTAAAATGAAGTGACATAAATGGTATAAATAAACATCATTATACATTCATTTTGATAAAATTCTAATTTTAGAGGAAATAAGAAACAAAGAAGGCCGGATTTCAAGGGAGGATGAAGTCTTTTGGTGATGTGTTCTAAGGTATGTTATTTTCAGGTCATCTTACCATTTTTGATATAACTTTTTTTATAGAATGCTTCATATGGTGAAATCGCTATGGTATTGAGAAGACATATCAAGGTACCTCTGGTAAAAATTTCAGCTCTTGATTCGCTATAATTATGGAGATACACTCTGTGGAAGATAGGGTTTGTGACCAGTCCTGAAGCTAGTGAATAAACAGGTGTTCCGGGTACAACAGTCATAACTTCTTCATACATAATCCAAATTAAGTGGGACCACTTCCATTGGAAAGAGTACGGACTTTAGTTTCTTGTGTGTGAGTTTCATAATCGGATGTTAAATATTGAGCGCGGGGAATTCTGTGAAAATAACTCTGTTGAATAGACCAAAATTGAATAAAGTCTACCATTCTTTCTATAACCACTTTTTGGGGAGGATTCAAGGAGTGAAAATTGGAGGAGTTTCAGAGAATACATTGAGTAATATTATCTACAGGATCAAAGTACTCCAAGAATTAAAGAATTGCAGAACTTGAAGAAGTATCAGGAAGCATTATCAGGTTCTATGTGATGATTGGTTGATGATGATGATTTAATGTAAAGTTTTATTATTTCTCATATATTCTTGGGTGGAAGGAAGGGGAAAGGATGAAGTGTTCAAATCTCTCTTGATATTGGAGGATTGTATCTTCCTCTTGGAGGTTTATCCCTCTCTCTACATTTGGAAGTTGTAGCTACCTTTGGAAGTCATTACTTCCCTTGAACAAAAAGTATTGATTATTTCTCATATATTGTGCATGGTGTATTGTGGTGTATTGGTGTAACTCTTATACTGTTTTTCATTGCTCATTGGATATAATTGAATGGTTTAAGTATAAGTTGAAAAAGGTTTTTAATTTTTACTTGATACTGATTCGCCCCCCTCTCAGTATCAACAATTGGTATCAGAGTGGGTTACCTTCAGTACAGTTTAACCACTAGAAGGAAGATCCTAAGAAGAAATGGAAGACAAAATTCCAAATGGGATTCCACCATTTGATGGAAGCAATTTTGAATACAGAAGTAATAGAATGGAAACCTACTTGAAAGATCTTGGGGTAGATGTTTGGTTCTCAGTTGCTTCAGGAAACAATGCTTTGAAGAAACCAAAGACTCCAGCTCAGAAGGAAGCAAAAAGAAACAACAAATTGGCAATAGATACCATCATGGATGGATTGACAGATTTAGTGAAATCCAAGGTGGGATCATGTGCATCATCAAAAGATATTTGAGACAAGCTATAATACCTTTATGTAAGGGAAGATGTAGAAGAAGAAGAAGCATAAGTTGATGCAAATGTAATTATCTTGGTCACAAATCACGAGATTGCAAATATATGAATGAAGATGTCCCTATGCCAACCACAGTATGGAGAAGGAAAGAGATTCCAAACAATGAAGATTTTCGAATAGCATTGACCGCTGAATAATGTAAAGAAGAAGATGAATGGTACATAGACAGTGGATGTTCTTCACACATGACTGGGGATCAAGACAAATTCATCAGTTTTAAGAGAAAGGGTGGCAATGTTGCATTTGGAGATGACTCATCTACAAAAATACTTGGAGAAGGTGTAGTAGAGATTGGAAGAAAAAATGTAAAAGAAAAGAATGTTCTATTGGTTGAAGACTTGAATCATAATCTACTCAGTGTTAGTAAAATGTGTGATCAAGGATACACTCTTACGTTTGATTCCCG
>ML799754.1:53257-66936 GCA_009831015.1 Picea engelmannii
AAGGAAGATCCTAAGAAGAAATGGAAGACAAAATTCCAAATGGGATTCCACCATTTGATGGAAGCAATTTTGAATACTGGAGTAATAGAATGGAAACTTACTTGAAAGCTCTTGGGGCAGATATTTGGTTCTCAGTTGCTTCAAGATACAATTCTTTGAAGAAACCAAAGACTGCAGCTTAGAAGGAAGCAAAAAGGAACAACAAATTGGCAATAGATACCATCCTGGATGGATTGACAGATTCAATGAAATCCAAGGTGGGATCATGTGCATCATCAAAAGATATTTGGGACAAGCTACAAGACCTTTATGTAAGGGAAGACACAAAAGAACAAGAAGTTGAAGCAAATTACAACATCTCAGATTTCAAAGAAGAAAATAGAGGTCAGCTCGTTTGCGTTAATTGTGAAGGAGTAGGTCATGTTGAATTTGAATGTCCTCATCTAAGGATTGAAAGAAATGACACTAAAGAAGAAAATTCCAATGAAGAAGAAGAAAATCACAAAGAAAAAATTATTTAACAAGAAGATGAGAATCTTAAAAAATTGAAGCATGTTGAAATTGAAAATAGCAAGCTCAAAGACACGCAAAGAAAACTAAGAAGTGAATTGGTTAGTTGTGAAAAGATAGTTGTAATCTTGTAGAAACAATTAGAAGACTTTGAGAAACTAAGAGAAGAAACCATTTCCTTGAAAACTCTACTCGAAGAAGTAAGAAGAATAGGAGAAGTAAGGAATGTCCAAATGAAGAAGAAAGAAGAAGATTGTGAGAAACTTGAACAAGAAGTTGTCTCATTGAGGAAGAGCTTAAGAAACTCTCAAGTGTGAAAACACTTAACACATATTGGATGCATGGGTGAAACTTCATACAAAGAAGATGAAGATACCAACAAGAAGGTTTGTTGTTGGGAAAAATACCCTACAGAGTAGCAAACTAGGGTCAGACTTGCATGCAGATTTTGACCATAAAGAAATGAATTTTTAACCTACCACCCAAAACTTAAACCCCTCTTTCACAATACATACATGGAAAGGAACCACTAATCTTGTTGCTGATGTTTGGTGTATATCTTTCGTTGCGCTCTTAAACGCTTGCTTGCACTGCTCATTCCAAAGATAACCTGCAATCAAGACAAACAACAATGCATGCATGCTACTTTTCTTTTTGAGGGTTAGAAATTAAGCACAAATTAAACAAATCATAGATAACTCATGCATTGGGACAAGAAAAGTATTCTTTTATTATTTTCAAAATGAATCAACTTACAATCAAATTCGAGACCGACCACTGCTCCTTGATCCTGATCCTAGGCTCCTCCTCTTCTTTTGTCCTCCAACTGCTTTGCGTTAATTCTCCTTTGGCTTGAGGAAAGGCTAAAGGGTTGGGACAATGGATTCGGAAAATGGGCAGAGTTTCTTCGCTATAGTTTTCCTCCTCCAAATGGTACCCCTACCCCTTCTTTTATAGGCTAGAAGGAGCTAGGGTTTTGGACGAACCCTCGGCCATGCATGGCCGGGAGTTTCAGTTAACTGACCCATAGATTTTTGTCCCATTGGCAACTTTTCTATTTTTGTGTTTTGTTAGGTACACGCAGGCTGTAGTAGGCCTGCCAGCGTGCACACACATGCAGTAGTGGGTTAGGGCGCGTGGGCCTTGACCCAAAAGGATTTTCAAAGAGGTTGTTCAGCAGATGTTTTGGCAATGAAGGGATATGAGTTGGCCTGATGCCAGGTAAGCATGTGTCGTGCAATTTAGGGTTATAAAAGATGCCCCCTAATGTGTGAGGTCAGAAGAGCATCTGATGGCCGAAATACATTACCAATCTTTTACCAATTTGTACTGATATGCTGAATGAGTGAGCCCAAGAACCAGGAACTGGGAGGTGTCATCTGCAAAATAAAAAATGTCTCACCGAGGCGGGCATACCCATGCTCGGGATAAAATAGAACCATGGCTACCAATCAAATACATTGTAGATCCATGTCAAATAACTATAAAGAGTAGCCGCGAATAATACACAACAGAGCTACATCTCGAAATCAGAAAGATATACATATAGAGTATCCATCTCCCAGAAGCTGATTCGGCCTGATGGCTGTACTTCAGAGCTCGAGCAACAACTTCAAAATCTTCTAAAACTTGGGTAGGAGTGTAATATGAGTGTACGAATGCACTACCCAGAGGTCTTCGACGACTCGTCGGTTATGGACTTGATAATCCTGATGATCGGACTGAAGGCTTCAGTGATTTCGAACAAAGACTTGATTGGACGTTCAGGATGACCGGGTATGTGGACAAGAGACATATTGCAGAGGGGCCGAATCAGGCTCAGTGACAAACTTCCCTTGGATAATAGCACGACAAGTGATAAGACTCAGACAACATATCTGTTAATCATAAGTCTACAAAGCAGGAGGCAACGCAAACTCTCCATATGTCTGGAAGAGTAACCAAACGGTGGAGGACACAACTCTATATAGTGAGAAAAATATTCCTAAGGTCGTACTACATCCCATAGTCTGATGATCAAACAGATAGATGTGCTTCATTCAAGGGCGACTCATTATGCTGCCAATAAATAAAATACTTTTCCCATCCTCTTTTTGGGGTATATTTGATTTTTTTGTTCTTTTTGATGATTTTGAAAAAGAATAAAGGAATATTACGTTACAATGGAGGAATGAGTACTGCAAACATACTAGCTCGAGGCACAAGGACAAGACTGATGTTCTGGTAAAATGATACTCAGGAAAAAATCCTTCGGCAGCCAAAGGTGTTAAGACGCAGAAGAAAACTATCACAAGGCTAATGGATAAGGTATGCAAATGCGGTTGATAGAACACACAATGGTAACGTCCTTCGATGTAAGTTTAACGAGCCCAGAGAAGGTAAGCTCGATGGTTTTTCATCTTTAGAGAGTCTGAAAAAGCATAAAAGGAGACTCCACTGGGGTACCTTTTTCGAAGATAGTCTAGTCGGTTCGAAAAAGGGATAAACTAGCACCAATTAGACGTCGATTCAGAACCATTTTAACGAGTGTGACAAGGACAAGATCACTCGGTTATTTTTTCATTTTTAAGGAGTCTAAAAAAAGCTTAACTATGGACTTCGTCAGGAATGTTCTTCTGGACCATTTTAACGAGTGTGAAAGAATAAGGTCACTCAACGATCTATGGGACTCTGAAAAGAGATTAACTATGGACTCCGGGGGGGTTTCTTTTTCGTAAATTTAGTCCCTCGGTCTCAAAAAAGGAATAAAATTATACCTGAGGATACTCTTCTAAAGAATGGGAATTCAATAGAGTATTCCTTTGTTTGTACAGTTGACCGTCCGGACCGAAAAAAGGGTAAACTACCGCCGGACAGACGTGACTTCAAATTTCAGTTTAATGAGTTTGAAAGGTCACAAGATCGCTCGACAATCTTTTCATTTTTAGAGGGTCTGAAAAGGGCTTAAAAGGAGACCCGTTATGTTTTGGGAGTTCGGAGGGTAAGACAAAGAGTGAAAAAGACCCATGCAAATGAGGCTCAAACTTGTATTCAGGAAAGACTATACGGACTCCCGAGCCTACAGTGTTGTGAGAAACGACATGGACACCATAATGCAACCAGGACCTACCTAGGGCATCCATGTTTTGGTAAGCTCTACCACCAAGTCGTGACACTTCTAGAGCAGATATGACGGTTCTGTGTCACAACCGGATGGGATCAATCCTATAGTATAAGAAAAAGGAAACGAGATGCAAAAGTTGGGGTGATATCCTAACCTATATGCTCAAGTTGATTTTTGAATTTTTTTTTTTTTATGGACCGTCAATATATATATATATATATATTTTAATTTTTCGAAACTCAAAAAAAAGTGTCCCAATACATGATCAAATCCCTCCCATATAACTCCTGGATCACTCTAAATGGTTTTTGGTATAAAGAAACTGATAAGGGGGGCCAAAAAAGTGACAAAAAGAGGCCAAAAAGTCTATAAATAGAAGTTGACAGCTCATTATCACCATTGCTGATTTGGAAATTGACTCTGGAGCCAAAAGACCCCCTTTGCCAAAGATCGTGATTTCGGGAGCTATAGTGGACAAAACAGACTTATGCTTGGACCAAGTAAGTACAAACTCCCTTATCTAGCTATTCAATACTTCAATTTTAGCATTTAATTTATTTTTGGGGTGGGCGTTGACCTTAAAAAGGTCAGCCCTAGGTACACACGGGTTGTCCAGAGACAGCCCACGTGTACACGCATGCAGAGCAAATCCTGCACGTGTGTACATGCGACTGTCACCTCAACAGGCCGCGTGTACCCCCCCTATTGATGAAAAAGACTATGAAAAGGAGTATTGACCCTCCTCTACCTTGTTGTGTTGGCAGGATGTATGTCCAGTGGAGGGAAAGGGAGCACGAGGCCTCCAATGAGTTAGTTGCTACAGATTCGAATGTTGTGGCCGTGTTGATGCAGTGCGGTTTGTTAAAATTATTTTTATGTCTGTTCATGCGCGTGCAACCAAGGCTACTGAACTCCTTTATTGATTACTGGAACCCTGATGCAGAGGCGTTCATGCTAGAGGGGAAATCCTTGGTGCCCACCACCGAGGATATTTACTTTCTGACTAGCCTCTCAAGGAGAGGGGAACCAGTCAACTTTTAGACTTTTCCTGCAGGGCCAAGCAAGGTCTCGGAGCTGATAGCGGAGTACTATGAGGCTGGGACCGATTGTAGAGGTTCTTCAGTACCTATTAGCAAGATTACCAACCTCACACTACAGACTATCTTATTTCTTATTGGGCGGATTACCGACTCAGTAGCCATGCATCAGGCTTCGCGCGCACAGATGAACTGTGCTATCCAGTGCATGAATGCACAAATTTTTGATTGGAGTACCACACTGCTGGAGTGTATGAAGAGGCAATTAATAGATTGCTGACGACACAGAGGAACTTCGGGTTCGGGACTATCTTGTGTTCATTATTTTTCGAGAGAGTTCCATGCTTCAGTGCTCGGCTTGTAGTATGAGGACATCTGGCTACTTTCCCCGCAGTATGCAGATGGGCAGTGTTACTACCGCGACAGGGTGGCGGAAGGACCGTTGAGGCCTTCGACGATGACTTTTTTGCTTGGCTGTCATGACAGATCCCTGCTATCGAGGACTACCCATATGCGGGGATCGACTTTTCGAGAGATCCAGAGATACCCGTGCCTCCTGGTGAGGAGCAAGGGGAGATGGGTAAGTCTTCACCTGTATAGTTTTTTGTTTGCATATGTAATTTTTATGTCTTTTTTGATATATATATCATGTTTTTGTATGCCATAGTATTTGATGGGTGAACGTTTATTGTATGCAGATGTGGGACCCGTGCGACCTGTCGACTATGCACGAAACAGGCGTCGCCCACGGCCGAAAGCCGCAGCCGCCGCCACTGGGGGAGTAGCAGTAGCAGGGAACCTCCCAGTAGGAGAGGCCGAGAGGGTCCTTAGGTGAATTGAGTGGAACTTTACTACGCTCACTCGCACAGTCTCGATGGAAGAGATAAAGAACCTACCGCCATCCATGCAGACTCATGTTGTGGGGGCACCTCGGACATGGGTCCGATTGTTTAGGCATTTAGCCCGCACTGTAGATGATTATAACAGGGCCCATAGGCCCTGAGCAGACTTTAGACTCTTTATGTGCCACGAGCACCTTGTTGTATATATTTTTTTGAGGGCATAAGCCCGGTGACTCGTTACTGTTCCCACTTTTGAGGCGCTTGCATCCATCTATGTACTCTAAGGATTTTATGATGTTTATATATGGTTTTTATCTGTTTTTGTGTCTTATGGATTATGTGTGCAAAAATTTATTTACATGTTTATGTCCATGATCTTTTTATATGTGGGCAAGATGCCAATCTAAAATGTGATTAGCTAGAGTATCTGTGATTTGGTTTAATCTCCTAGGAATATGAAAATATGTAATATAATCAAAGTTGCGTTCTAAGAGATGTACCCTAAGGAATCGTTGGTGTAAAGTTGGATCATGAACCCGGTATATTCTGTTTAGCTGCGACACAACTAGTTGAGCATCTAGATAGACCCAGAGACGAAAGATACCCAATGAAAATGCGTCATGAAGCAACTCAATAACTGCACTATACTCGACAACATTATTTGTGGTGTCACCTAAGCATATACCTCCGAAAGATAACAACTG
The DNA here is from genome assembly GCA_009831015.1 of Picea engelmannii. Classification (NCBI taxonomy): domain Eukaryota; kingdom Viridiplantae; phylum Streptophyta; class Pinopsida; order Pinales; family Pinaceae; genus Picea; species Picea engelmannii. The sequence goes on from ML799754.1 coordinate 59,454, forward strand.
ACCCTGTGGTGTAAATATTACCCAAGATGCGGAGGAAAGCCTCCGCGTGTGTCAACTAGCACCGTCCGCATACCCAATGAACACCTCGGACTCACTTGACATCTGCCATATTGATGAAAGATAACATCAATGACACGTCCATAACACTTTCAAAAGAACCGTAAAAAAGTAATAGTACAAAGACTATACATATGTTACAAAAAGTTACCCACAATGAACTTTCTATGAGTAATACCTCTTGAGGTAGAGCCCATTTCTAGGCTCTGCCAAAGCATTCCCTTTAAAATCAACCAAACGATAGGCACCCTTTTTTAATACCTCTTTAATAATGAAGGGTCCGAACCACATGGGTTTAAACTTTCCTACCCCCAGGGGGTCCTTATCTTGGTCATAGACCAGGACAAGGTCGCCCTCAGAAAAAATATGAGGATGAACAGACCTATCATATTGTCACTTGACCTTATGTTTATGAGCCTCGTTGGCCAGGGCCGCATCGCGACGCTACTCATCAATATGCTCAAGGTGTACTAACCACTCTTCAAGTGGAGAAGTGTCTGGCAATAATTGTACTGCCAATTTCAGAGATGGGATTTGACATTCTATGGGAAAGACTGCCTCCAGCCCATAAACGAGTTGGAAAGGTGAGAAACTGGTTGCAGTCTTAACAGATGTTCGGTAAGCCCATAATGCTGAGTATAACATCAAATGCCAATTTGACTTGGCGGAGTTGATAGTTCGCTATAGAATAGTCTTAAGAGTTTTGTTTACAGCTTCCACCTGCCCATTGGCTTGGGGGTAGTAAGGTGAGGAATGTTCTTGTCGTAACCCAAGATTTGATGTTAATTAAGACATCATTTGGTTATGAAATTGACTGCCATGGTCAGTAACAATCTCTCTTGGGACGCTGAACCGTGCTATAATCTGGTTGAATAAGAATAGAGCTGCAGTCTCTCCATCATCTTTAAATGTTGGCATAGCTTCGACCCACTTAGTGAAGTAGTCGACATCTACGATGATATAGTGGTGCCCCCTTGCTGACGGTGGGTTTCATGTAGTGTAATCAACCCCCCACTTAGTGAAGGGACCAACTGTGATGACAGAAAACATGGGAGCTGGATGTGCCCTCATCTTTCGAGAGAAGATTTAGCACGGATGGAACCTCTTGACCGAATCGATACAATCTTTGATAAGTGTGGGCCAGAAGTAACCTGCTCGTAAAATCTTTTGGGCAGTTTCCAACCCAGATAAATGACCGCCACAAGCTCCTGTATGACAATCGTTTAGCACTATGATGGCCTCCTCATGAGTGAGACATCGACGCAAGATGCAGTCTACACCTCTCCGATACAACGTATCATCGAGTATGAGATAATTCTTAGCCTGATGGCGTATTCGTCGACGCTCGTCACGAGAAGAAGAGGTGGGGCACTTCAAAGTCTGGAGATAGATCAATATAACTCTGTACCAGGGGTCTGAAGATTCAATCAAAAACATATCCCCCCAGATAGGCGATTCCTCAGGCACAACGTCACCTGACTCAACCGGAAGTTCCGAAATAAGTTCTACGAAGACCAATGACTTCTTGGACTTTGCTGAAACAAAGTCTAAGTCAAATTCTTGGAGGATGACCATCCATCTACTTATTTTTCCGCCGATAACTCATCATGTCAACATGTACTGGAATGGATTCACGACAGCAACGACGGTGGTCTTGCGAAACAGAACATAGTGACGGAACTGTTGAACAGCATGAACTGCTGCCAACACAAGTTTTTCGAGATGGGAATAATTAAGTTCCGGTCCTACGAGGCCTCGACTCAGGTAATAGATCACGTATTCTGAAAACAAATCATCTTCCTGAACTAAAACCATGCCTATGGTTGACTCTGCGACAACCAGATATAATAAGAAATCTTTGTTATAATTAGGTGGCCGTAGCAGAGGTGTGGTTGTGAGGGCGTGTTTTAATGCGTCAAAAAAGCATTGAGCAGCTTCGTCCCAGAAAAAGGGAACATCTTTCTTAAGTAAACGCATAAATCCCTTGGTGATTTCGGCATAGTTGGCGATGAAGCATCGTAAGAAGTTCGCCTTGCCTTGAAGACTTTGAAGTTGTAAGATTGTGCATGGGGGGGGCAACTGGATTATTGCCTCCACCTTAAGAGGATCCACCATGATTCCTGTTGTTGATACGATGAAACCTAACAGACATCCTGACGTGATGCAAAAGCTGCACTTGTTGGGATTCAAGCGAATCCTGAAGTAGCGACAGCGTTCGAATATCAGTCTGAGGTGCGTAGGATGATCCTTTCGCTTGCTAGAGCGTGATGCTAAATCATCTAGATAGGCCTCGAATATATGTTTGAGGTCATGAAATGCAAAAGACATGGCCCGCCGGAAAGTGGCTCCAGCATTCTTGAGGCCAAAAGGCATCTTACGATAGGCGAATGTATGCCACGGACAAATGAATGTCATTTTGTGTTGGTCTTCAGGTTTGATTTGGATTTGATTATATCCTGAAAAACCATCCATGAATGAAAATGATTCACAACTGGCACATTCATCAATGATCTGGTCAATGAATGGGGTTGGAAAATTATCTTTTGGACATGCCTTGTTCAAATCATGAAAATCGGTACATACATGAATCATGCCTTGTTTTTTATTGACTGGCATGGGGTTGGACACCCATTGAGTCAAATGAATAGGCTAAATGAAACCTGCCTTGAGCAATTTCTCAACCTCAAGCTTAATGGTTGTTGCTTTCTTAGGATTGACTGGATGAAGGTTTTGTTGAACATGCTTAGCATCAGGATACGTTGTGATTTCATGTTCAACTATTTTCGGATCGATACCTGGCATTTCCTCATAAGACCAGGCAAAAACGTCACAGAATTCTTTGAAAAGATCCGTATAAATTTGAATCTCTTCGGTGGAGAAATCTGCCCCGACGAAAACATTCTCCATGATGCCAGGGTTTCAGGAGATGTTGATAGGTATAGTTTCAGCGATAATCGCCATATTTCCCTCAGCATAAATTTCCTGTGTAGCTAAGAGATTAATAGGCCATGGCTGATCTCCCATCATGGTGATAGTGAATTCTCCTGCTTCAATTCGGATTAACTCTGGGAGGAAGTATGATCTGTGATGAAGATCTTCCCAAGGTTTGTCTGGACTAGTCATCGCCTCGATTACTGCTTCGTCAGAAGGTAAGACTAATTCTAACGAATCGATGGTATCAAGAGAATCCTGAGCCCAAATAGGCTCTAAAAGTGGATCCAACTCTTGTGCGAGAGTCGAATCAGAGTTAGCTGAAGCTTGCTGGACTAAAGGGTACACTACTTTAGCAGCTGACAAGGGCATGGACATGCTGGAGTGTCGTGTCTCATCCATCGTGGCTGATGGGGAAGGAAGAATCCACGGATCCTCAAAGTAAGTCATGCGGAATGATGAAACTTGAAAAATATCAGCCTTGTGGTGATTAGATATAAACTTGACATCGTCATGAGGAGGTGGGTAATCGAAGGTACCCATCAAGGATGGGCACAAACCAACTCCTACGTTAACGACACCGGCTTGAGGATTATCAATCATGGGAACCGTGGATGCCCCCAAAGCTGGGTCAGGTCAAGAGAAGGACAATTGATCAATGGTCACTATCCGACCCTCGTGTGGAAACAACAAGACTCGAAAAACTGTAGCAACCACAGCTTGCATAGCATAAGTCCAACTCTGTCCTAACAAGATATTATAGTCGAGGGGGGCATCGACTACCTCTACTTCGACGCACACGGTCTTCCCTCCTAACTGCACAGGGAAAGAAGGGACGATGCCATGTGGTCAGAAAGAATGACCGTCGAATGCAGTGAGGAGAGTAGGTGATGGAGACAAAGCAGGCTAGCCAATGGCCTTCCAACATGCTAACGACATAACACATGTCGAGGTGCCCTCATTGACCATCGTGCGAAAGATATTGCGTGTAAAAGTTTTCGTGGGATGAGCCACTACTATCTGAAACGCTACGTGGTAAGGCAGACGAGGTTTTAAGTTGGTTGTATCGAGCATGATGGTACCCGGGTTACAAGTCTCAGTAGAGCCTAAAGCAGTTAACAAGGCTTTCCTCTGAGCAGGGAATCTTTGGAGGACCTCCAAAGCGGACATCGCACAAGGGGTTTGTGATAAATCCTCCACCACAGAGTAATTCTGGGTGGCCCTTGCGTTTGGGTTGTGAGAAGCTTTCTTAAATGCACCCTTTGGAATGCATGTCATTGTTTCGCCCAACGTCTTCTCAATCTGTAGAGGAAGAGATGGGAGTTCGGCTTCTTTACCCTTCTCAGAGGCGCTTGGTTTACTATAGTCGTGTGCTCTATTCGTTATGAAGGCATCACCCCTAACCATATATACGTTCGTGGATGAGGAATTGTTTGGAGGAGGGTAGGTTTCTTGGCTGCCCCCTTTGGCACTTGTAGAGGCTTGAGTTAAATTTTACCCATGCTGAAAGGGATTAGTCAACACGACTTGCTGTTGCTGTGTGACAAACTTTTGGGCCTCTGCAAGTCGAGGACAAAGATGGGTCGGGTGGTCTTCTGCACACAAGTTGCACGGATACCTTGCCTTCCGTTTTTCCATGGTGCCCTCGCCAACATTATCAGTGGGTTTTTTCTCCCCCTTACCCTTTTTCCGTTGTTTTTTCTTCCCTTCAGGCTGGTAGGTGGCCTTTGGGTTAGTCGACTGCATGGAGTGTACTTCCAATGTTTGGATAGGAGGGGCAGCCAAAGCAGTAGTCTGGCTGGACGCTGAGTGTTGTATAGATAACTGTTGCAATTTCTTTGTCAATTGCTCAGCGAGCTTGGTTTGTGCTGAGCCAACAATACCATCGGCATGTGGTCCAACTCTCTGTCTAGTTTTATCCAGTATCGATCGTGGTGCATCTGGCAGGATGTTGTATAATAAACCAGACTGAGAATAGATGAGCTCAAACTATTGAGCCATCATGATGGCATCTTCTTCGGAGAAAAATCCTGAAGTCGCAACGTCTTTGGATAATTGTGGGACTAAAGACTTAAGGAACCACTCAAGCAGGAATGCGGGTGGGACTGGTACTTTGATTAGACTCTTTCAACATCTCCACTCTTGGATATGATCAGAGATATGGTCCGCTGTTGTCTGTTCGAAATTGGCAAGCAACTCTGTGCCAGCATTGTATCTCACAGGTAACTGGAAATGGTTAAGGAAGGCCATCGTCAGTTCGCCAAAAGAAGAGTATCTTGAGTGATTAAGCTCGATGTACCATTTCGTGGCACTCCCGATAAGAGTGCGTTGAAACAATCGCAACTGGACGGAGTCATCTTTCAATGAGTTAGATGAACACCAAAGATGGAAGGTAGTCACGTGATCACCTGGATATTCATTAGGATTTGCCTCGAACTTTGGAATGTCCGAAGGCAACTTTGTTGGCATAGGAGGCCAATGTGGATCGTGACAAATAGGATCATTTAACAACCTTGTCAAATCTGGCAAGTGTAACGTCGCCAGGAATGGTAGTTTGGGTTGTTGCTGATAGCCTGGGAAAAAGGGTCTTGGAGTTTAATTGGCACCAGGTTGCCAGGAAAAGTTTGGCTGTTGGCCCGGATTCTGGTAGAAACCGTGGCCTTGACCAGCATAAGGATTTTGCATCTTTGGAGACATCATTGGCTGATTCCCCATAAAGGACAGAGGATGTTGGGCATTCATCGTGTTTGACGGACTTTGGGAAGGATTACCCCATGCCAGTCCTGATGGGAGAGGCATAGTAGTCTGTCCAGGGTTCCATTGACTGTGGAAAGAATTACCCCAGAACGAAATTCCAGAGGAGGGAACGGATCCTTGTCCTGAGTTCCAAGGTCCTTCTATATGTGCCCCCGGCGCAGGAATAGTACCCTGTGCCGGAATAGACTGTCCAAAAATGGGAGTGCCCCCAGACGGGAAAGTGGTGGATGCGAAAGTGTTGTTACCAAACGTCCCGTTCCAAACAAACGGTGACGAACCTACCGGCATAGTGTGCACAGGTGTTCCTTGACTCCCGGCTCCAAATGAACTAGTGTGTGCAGGCTGCCCGGTGGATTGCTGATGCAGACCACCAAGCGAAGGGGATGAAGGAGAGATATGACCTCCAGCATAAGGAAAAGCATTAAAAGGGACAGGAATTCCCCCAAGTTGACCTTGCAGAGGAGCGTTAGATCTCCCTACCCCCAGACCCAAAGTCTGTATAGTGGAGTGAGTGAGTGCAGGACTTGTACCCGAACTAGGCATACCGTATGAAAACAGAGAGCTTGTGGCCGCCGCGATAGATGGGATCGGTCCACTGTGCGACGTAGTTGCGGCCGAGACCATGGTGGTTCGGGCCGATGATGGAAAGTTAGGAGATGCTTCTCTTGTGGTAGCAACGGTGGTGGGAATGGAAGAATTCCCAGAGGAAGTAACAACGTTTGTTTCCATAGATGTGTGAGGCACTGACAGACGCTCGTAAAATTGGATTGGTACAATGACCAATGGCCAAGTATCAGTGGTTGGGGTTTCAACCGAGCCAAGATTGGCAGTTGATTCCTCCAAGAATTGTTCGGGCACAATGGTTTGTAACCCGGTTGCTTCGAAATACCCTTGTTGGTCTAGCTTCCGCCTCAATGGTGGCAGGGGTGGCTCTAGTATAACCAGCGGCAGGCCCAGAAGCCTTCATGACCGGAGGAGCTCGGGATCCTCCACTGTGTGAGAATATCCAAGACACGCTAAGGTATTCTACACGTTCAAACAGTAACACACACTAAAAAATAAGCCCCTAAGAGATAAGACAAGCAAACACTAAACTAGTTGGAAGAACAGTTACAACAACCAACACTAGAGCAACTTACCGGTGCAAGTGCAACTCGAACACGGAAGCACCCTCCGAGTATACTCTACAAAGAGTGGCCCGATGTCTATCCTAGGTATTGTGGTATACCCCTGCAGTCACCTGTGTATGTCCCTAAAAAGATTGGCAACTAGTTTGCCAGCATGCGAACAGTCACCAGGCGGGTACAGTCGAAAGTCAGGTAGACCACAATGAGTAGGGTATCAAGCCCAAAAAATGTCAAGGGTATCGAGAGCAAATGGTCCGAAAGACAATTGAGGACCTCGAACGGATTCGAGACCCATGAAGCCCCGTGGCAAATGCAAATGATGGAATCCCAAAACAAGCCCTCGATATGTGTTCTCCACTACGCTTGGTCCGGATTTGGAGGGGTTATCTCCGCTACCTTTCCTCACGCAACCTCGTGTTTATCCCCTGTGTTAGAGGGGGGTCCTGAATAACTTCCACGAAACTAGAATTCTACACTCCCTATCACAGACTCCAATGTTTGGTTTTGAGTGGCCTTGGAGAGTTTCCTCTCCAACCTAATCCAAGGCCCTAGTCCTGAACTAGTGTATGAACCCTACAAAAAAAAAAGTCTAATAGATTTTAAATTAGCGT
>ML799754.1:83048-129425 GCA_009831015.1 Picea engelmannii
ACATCCCCAACATTGTAGAGGTCCTTTATTACACTCCTCTACCTTATCCCTTACCTACTCTATTGGCATGTTCCCACTTTGGGATAGAAAAATCTGCTAGTGCATACTTCTAGTCAAATGACCAAAATGAACACCTCTCTTTTGGTTATTGTATTGGGATGGTTTAAATTCCTTCCTATGAAATACAGGGTTATATTTTATCTTCCAATCCTGAGGATTATCTTTCCTATGCTTGGATTGGTCATAACAACACTTGACCTTTCTAATTGTATCCTCCAATGTCTGAGACTCATCAAACTAAATATTATCCTAGTAGGATTATGGTAACCCATTGAGGAAGCCCTTTATTTCTCATCCTTGAGGTAGGGAACATACCTCAACAAATCCAATAAACTCTTGGCATAAGCATCCATGGTAAGTTTCACTAAATTATGTTCATGGAACTCCTTAATCTTACCATCATATTGCTTTTCTGATAAATATGCCTTCCCGGTATATTTCTCAAGTTTATTTTAGGTCATCTTACTTTCCTTTAATCCATTAACTTTCTTGAGGTATTCCCATGATATGGAAGGTCTTCCATTCATATTGAAAATGGATATATGTGCCTTTACATTTTACGAGTAATTATGCACTCAAAAATACTTAATCCTAACAACCAAGCCTTGACCTATTCTCCTTTCTTTATTTCTCCATCAAAGGCATGCATATTTTCCTTCTTGAATTCTTCTATCAGATAAATTTTTGAAAGTGCCTTCTTTTTCTTCTTAGAAATACTTGACCCAGTGTCATTGCTGGATAGTTCTTCTGTAGTGGTATTTCCACTAGATAACTCTATGTAAGTATATCCACCAACTCTAGTTCTCTTATAATCTATGTGACTCTTCTTGGAATAACTCCTTCCCACATTATTGTGAGCTTCCACATGCTTCTAGATATTTGATGGGCTCTGTAGCTTCTCAGACTATTGTAGTCTTACATTGTTAGTAATTGGACCTTGTTGATAATGCTTTTGGAATTTATACAGACTCTACAATATAATGCATTTAATTCCACCTACTCAGCTTGAGCTCTCATGAGCCTTTCATTGTCTACTTTCAGACTCCCTAATGTGGCTACCAAATCTGAAGGGGTTTCTCTATCCCTCCTACCATCAAATTTTTCATCTCAGAAGTGTGAGGTCTGTTCCATACTGTGTCAAAACATTCACTTATATTTTCCATTTTTATTAGTATCTCCTACGTGTTGGAACAATGAGACACTATTAGCAAATCATATTTCAAATTATATACAAAAAGACTCTTGTCCTTGTCAAAGAATCAATTTTCTTGGGCAATCCCAAACGAGGACTCTATTCTGGATATCAATCCTGCTCCAAACTACTGTTACCACGCATTAGCACAGTTAAATAATTCAAAATAAAACATAGACTTTCCTCATACAAAATATTACTAGTAAAAAAACTCTTTTAGTCTTGGAGACCCATTCAAGCCTAGAGTTTGAAATATTCTCTGATACTACCCTGTAACACATATGACCCCCTAAACCATACTTAGGATAGTGGGATGTCAAAATTCCTCTTTCCACTATGATTCAGACCTCAAGCTTCAACACTACGGGTAGAAACTTGCTGACACAAAGCGTTCCTTCAGGTTTTTGCACATTTTCTACATGGATACCACTCCCCATGTCCTACATGGATACCACTTGGACTCCTCCACATCATCTACACCGAAGGAAAATTTGATGTGTATGTTGGAATAACAATGACATGTCCTCATACACGTCACACCTCAATGGCAATCCTTCGGTGGAATTCACTATGTAATCTAGGAGATAAAATCTCCTTGATGAATGGATATGACTCACTCAGTTCAGGATAGATCGACGGTTGGTGGTGACTTGGACTATCCCTCATCGGGAAGGCAAGTTGCATAGCCCCAGTTTTTTCTTTTGAAATCCTTACTCCCAATAAATACAACAATCATTAAATGGGGAATATGTGGTCCTGATTCACTTGAAACCTTCAACCATGCAATTTATAATTGCCTCACTTGTTCTCCTCTAATCACTCAACAGGTGGGGTCTACTACAATATCTACAACTGAGATTTATTTGGATGAACTTCTCGACAAATCAAGGGTTCTCACCCACTAGGGTTCTCTCCATCTGGAAATACATCATTTTTACAACCTTGTGGTTCTCCCGTGAATTTCTCTGTCAATCGATTCCATGGTGAGACCAATGGATCATATCTTGTAGGCCAAATTGCCAATAGATCTATGGCTCTAGACCTCTCATACCTTTTTCTTTAGGTTTCTCTCATCGAAAGTTCCTTTTGCTCATTCTCCGCAAATATTTCTGAACTCCACCTTTTTGATAGGCACCTTACATGCTTAATGCACGACATATCTATGATCAAAATATCATTAGCCTACAGTCTAGGTAAATAAATGACTCTTGCTAACTCAAAACTTCCCCATCAGAAAGTTCAACTCGAAATCACTTTTGGGTTTTTCCAAAGGGCTTTCGTTCATAAAGTATTTCTCCAAAGTCCAGATCTCTGACAAGCGGTCATGATCGACTCTTCACATTAGATCAATGACAAATATTTATTCAGGGTTTAAACAAGGATTTCAATTGGGTTAAGGGGTGTTTCAAGGCATACCATTGCATGTACTTGGAACTGTCTTCAAGGTTTTTAACTCTAATCCATCAAGCTTTGACCCACTTCCTCAATACACATGTGGTGCCTCACCATGGCCTATGTAGTGAATATTTTGATATATTCTGAACGCTTTCCATTCAAAGGATTTAGGAAACAAAGGGTTAGAGGCCTCCATTGGACCCTTCAAACACATGCATTACAAAAATCAAATAACATTTTTAAAGGGGTTCATTATATGAATACAACTCAAGTTTTTAACATTCAATCAGTAAGTTAAATCTACCATTGAAGACATGATGCAATTAATATTCATTAACAAAAATTTTATAGATACATTAAGGAATACTTTTCTATTTCAGTTTAAACTTCCAATCAACCAACTGACTGAGGGTGAATTCCTTTCCACCCAATGGTAGGCTCTATTTCACTTTTTACTTTCTAAAACAAGCCACCCCTGTGCCAGGCCATGATACGAAAAGAGGACTCTCACAAGTTGGATATCAGGACAAGATATTGGTCATGGAGGTTAGTCTCCTCCACTACACTGGAAACAACAGAAATCCCCTCTTCCCATTGAGCTCAGGGCCTCCACAAGCTTACCATGTTCCTTCCCAGCCAATTTTCCTCTGCACTAGGGAGTCCCTTCACTACTTCATAGTCCCCTAATGACCTCCCTTTACCAGTGTCAATTTATTTCTAGAAAGCACCAACTCGCGAACCTCTCTTCTTCAGTCTAGACTTGGGTATTATTTGTTCCAATGTTGACTGTTTCATGTTTTGGGAAAGATTCCCATTTTCCTCATGAAAAATTCCCAATTTTCTTTGCTCTAGTCTGTGCATGAGCTCTCCCTCTGATAATTTGTGTTACCATCCACTCTATGTTTGTGCCCTATTCCTCCTAATTCCTTTTCCCAATATGGGACATTATCTTCCTTGGGTTTCCAACTTGCTTATGTCAGAAGAAACCCTCGAGGTCAAGCTCCCGGATCGAAGGGGAAATTCTAGGTACTCTTGGATGACAACTGCAGCTGACCCTTCACTCCTCTAAGTAGAGTTTCCTAAGGTAGTCATTGTTGAAATGTTCAATAGTACTGAGAGGGGGGTGAATCAATAATTTATACTTTTAACAATTTTTATTCTGATCTGATTTTAAAACATAGTTACGATTTATACTTGCAGTCAGTTATACCATAAATGTACTCATCATAATAACATATAATATTCAACACATTTACAAATATAGAGGTGGAAAACCATATTGTGGAGATATTAAAAATATTTATAAATAAATATCAATTCATGTAGGAATAATTTTCAATGAGGACACCAATCCTATGTAGGCACCAACCTACAAGTATATGAGGACAACAATCCTCTTATGAGCACCAACTCATAAAACAGGAACCAACCTACAAGTATATGAGGATACCAATCCTCTTATGAGAACCAACTCATAAACCATGCACCAACCTGCAAATTGATGAGGACACCAATCCTTTGTATGAACCAACCTACAAACAAGCACCAACCTGCAAATGGATGAGAACACCAATATTTTTTAGGAAATTTTATCGCACAATTTGTACTTTCATAGAAGGGAAAGGCAAATGAAGACAAATTGGTGTAACGAGAGACTATCCTATCACTACCACCTACACAAGATGTTTCTTTCTACTTAGGGTGGTAGGCCCAGGGGAGACGTCCCTGATGACTTGGGGTTTTGAGAAGGTGAAGGATAAAGGCCAAGTAAAAGGTTCCCTCTCACAAGTCACCACCGATTAGAAAGTCTGGTTAAACAACCAATAAAGACATAATAAACCAGAAGTGTACCTGCCTAGAAAAAAGCAACATAAAACTATATTTGCAAGAGCACTTGTTGGTTAGTACTTCATATAACCACAGACTTTCTCAATAAAATAAATTGACTAATATATTGATGAAGTAAATAAATATGTATAGCATCAATAATCACAAGACAATACTTCACAATTGATGCCTTAGAAAAGCTTCAAAATGAGGAGGAATAATTAATCATCAATGTCATAACATTATTCATCATAATCAAATAAGGCTATACACTAGTCAATCTTTTCAGTCGCTTAGAGAAGCTTTAAATGTTGTGAAATATGGATGTAAATTAATTGAATAGTAGTAGCAATACGGTTAGTAGATCAAACTAATATAGGGTTATAAGGTGTTAATAGTTTGTTCAAAGTTTTAGATGTTTGAAGTTTGTGATAAAAACACTCAAGAGAGAGGTCTTAGACTAGTGCTTTCATAGGGCAAATGGAGTCAACAAGTGGCTGCAAGAATTGAAGGAGAAAGATGATAGTAATAGAGCCAAAGACAAGAGGAATTTGATGGATGAAGTGTTGGTAAGCCAAGGCTTCAACCACCAAACCCTAGGGGAAAACAACCACTAAGGTGTAGGTAACCCTAGGCCTTAGTAGGTTTTCCTCCTTCTTTAACTCAATGATAAAGTAAAATAGGCTAGGATGAAGAACAAATTCTACGGTGTTGTAATGGCAAGGCCTTAACAATGGATTCAAAGGAAAACGGATCCTTGTCACAATTTAGCAGGTAGATATCAAATTAGAACAAGGACAATAACATGTGCTTGATCCCTAGGGTTTGAGCTAGCAATTTCATAAATTAACAAAATGAAAAGTAAAACACCATAACCATTCAAGTAAGAGAATAATTGCAGAATTTTACTCACATTCACCAAGCATTATTAAACAAAACCCTAGTTGTAGACTTTCCACCAAGAAAAGTGCCAATTTCACCAAAAATAGCCCTCGTTCAACAAGTGCGCACTAGAATTTTAGTCCAAGACCCTAATGAGGGCCGCAAATTTCAGACCTGACACAAGTGTGAGTCTAATATCATCTTAAAATGAGAGTTTTGTCTCTATACTTGTACAATAGCATTGACCTTTAATTTCACTTTAGGTCAAAAAGTTTGACATGGCCAATTTACATCAAAAATATTGTTTCACATTAAATGTCAAAATTAAAACTCTAAAGCAAGCATAAATGATGACATCATGCCTTTTTAGGGTGACATTAGGCCCTTTTAGGGAAACATTGGCCTCCTAGAGAAAAACATTAGGCTTTCTTGGGCCTCAGGAACCTACCACACATGCCACTTGGCACACGACTGCCTCCCAAAACCTCCAAAAGCACTGAATGAATTCATGGGTGTCCTGGGTGACATCATGGGCCTCCAAGGCCTATGTCCTAGTGGAAAGGGAACAACCCCCCTGGGTACAGGTCTTCCAAGCTGCCTTTGGTGGAACGTCCTCCTCTTTCTCTGGTGCAATCCTCTGATCTGTCTTTGCCCCCTGCTGGGGTCTCAACGTCCATCTGGTGGGATTTTAGCCCCATGGAGGTCCGAAATGATCATCTCCCCATGTGTACATGTCCATAAGGGTACCTTTCCATCATGTATGGTCCTGTAACGTCAAAAGATACACCCTCCATGGGCTCATAAGTCACATGGATCATAGCAATGTCAATCACATCTAATCATCAAGTTATTAAACATGTGCATAAAAAACGCTTTACCCGGACAAGTTCTCAAAGGCATTATACTAATATACAATCCAAGTTTGGAGGAAATGATAGGACGTCCTATTGGGCTAATGCTCACTGGATGTGGGATGTTTCCGGGAGAAATCAAAACTAAGCCATGTGAGTGGATGAGGTGGTAAGGGATGTCTGGGCAAGGGGTGCAATGATAGAAGGGGAATGTATGGCTTACCTATGGGTGCCTCTATAGATGGTGAGTTTCACCTGTCATGGATGCAAATGTTTCCAAGCCCATTCATGCCTTTTGTCTTTATTATTATTTCTTTTTCTTTCAAGAAGCTAGTTAGGGGGCATTGCCCTGCCATGGTGACCAGTGGCTCATGATGAGACCCCCTTTCTCTTTTCTATGCCACCAAGAGCCACTACCCTGATGTGGTTACCAACTCCTGGTAGTTTCATACCACTACATTCCCATGGACCTAATAGGTTAGCTCGTGATGAGACCCCCTATCCTCTAACTAGGTCTTGTTTTATTATTTTTATGGGTCCCTCTTTTTCTTGCTGAGAATATTTTTACTTCTTTCTCTGAGATCCCTGGGTGAAGAATCTCAAGGTTTCATTATTTGGCTTCTATATTTTTACAACTAATTTTACCCTCTGGGCCTTTATCCCCTTCTTCCCACAAGGTAAGTTACAACCCTTAAATATTTAGCCAACCCAATTCCTAGACCAATGTAATTGGATGGATGAGAAGGAGAAAGATGGAAAGTGGTAAGTATGGTGGGAGCAGATGATGTCTTCTCATGAATCCCCCCAGTGGAAACTCAAACCTATGGGTACCAACTTACGAGGGCATTCTGTCATTTCCCCCAGATATGGTCAAGTGGAGAGGTATAAGATCCAAGCACCTGTTAGAAGAAAAAATAATTTAATGCACATATTCAAAGGTTTTGAGGATCAGAGTGACACATACCATGATACCTTGACTCATTACCTCATGGAGAAAGATCCATCTCTGTTACAGGACCAAGCTGAGGTGATGGATGTTGTTGCTACTGACAAAGTGGAGGCACTGAAGAATGAAAAGGTGGGCCCTCCAGGGCCATGCTCAAGTTGATATGGTTCTCGGTACTCCATGTCTAGGACTTGTGGGACTCGAGACATAATATCCTTATTTATCCCTAAATTGGGGGATAACATCTGGCTCCAACTCGGGGACATGTGCTCACTGTAGAGCGCATGGGAACCTCAACATCTCTGGCATAACCTGTGACCTTCCTGATCTCAACATAGGACTGCTAGCAATCATTTGGGGTGGTGATATCACCCCCAACTCATATATCATAAAAAAAAAATACAAGCATATGTACAAATGTGAATACAAACTACTCCTAGAATTTGTATTTCATGCGAGGATTCCATTTCCTCTTCCTTCTCTGAATCACAAAACAAGGCATTGTCAAGATCCTGAAAAGGAAAGTGACTAACCTCATTCTCTTCTTCTTGTGCAGGGGGAAAAGGCTCATGGATGGCTTCATCAGAGAGAGGAGGGTATGTTGGCACTTCATCATCTTGTTTGGGTTCCATCTCTTCAACTATGTCTTTAGTGATCCTTTGTTCTTCCCTGTGGGGTTGGAAAACCTCATCAAGATCTTTTCCCTTAGCATTTTGTTGGTCAAAATTTTGTTCCCCTTCCTCTTGGAAATCAACAGTAAAGGTTTCAAGGGAAACTAATCTTTTTGAACTAAGAGTGACTGGGGTACCTTTAGGGTCATTGATTTTGGTCCTTAGAGAGAAGATGTGTTTTCCCTTGGACAAAGATATATTTTCCTCGATTTGCACGACCATGTTATAAGATTCGTGGAGTGTTTTTGGCCCCTTTTTATTTAGGAGAAACCCTAAATGAACCAAGAGTGCATTGGTATAGAGATACATGAGATACTTGTCTTCAGGATAATAGCTTGCAGGAATCTGATATAGCAATCTTTCAAACCTACCCTCAAAATCCATGATAGACTCGTTCTTACTTTGTCTTATATATTCGAGTATTTTTAGTAACATTTGGATATATTTCAATTTCATACCCCAGTTCCTGAGAAAGGTCACTTCCAATTGGGCCATAGATGTGATGCTAGTGACAAGGATATTATCATACCATTTCCTAGCATTTCCATGAAGAGTGGCAGAGAAAATTTTCATTACCAAATCTTCAACATCATCACTGATAGGATGGAGTTGAAAGAAAGCCCAAAAATCAATCATGTGATAGTTGGCTCTTTCCCCATCACTACCAGTGAATCTAGGGAGACACTTTTTGTACTTTAGGAGAATTTGTCGAGGGTATCCTAGGATTTTACTCATGTCTAAAGGTTTGAAGTTTCCCAAGTCCCATTGAGAAGTCATAGTTGGCTTCATCATTAGTGGAGTTGCTAGATAATTTTCTTGAAATTATCAAAGAAATAAGTGAATCATCCTTAGTGGAGTCGCCAGATAATCTTGTAAGATAAATATTCTTGAGGAAAGGCTTACCAAAAAATGTCGTCTTTGAGGAGAATTGACTCAGTTTTCCCCAGAAACGGCGCCAAAATGTTATCACACAATCTGTACTTTGATAGAAGGGAAAGGAAAATGAAGAAAAATTGGCGTAACGAGAGACTATCCTATCACTTTCACCTCAACATGATGTCTCTTTCTACTTAGGGTGGTAGGCCTAGGGGAGACATCCCTGGTGACCTGGGATTTTGAGAAGGTGAAGGATAAAGGCCAAGTAAAAGGTTTCCTCTCACAAATCACCACCGATCAGAAAGTCCAGTTAAACAACCAATAAAGACATAATAAACCAAAAGTGTAGATGCCCGGAACAAAGCAACATAAAACTGTATTTGCAAGAGCACTTGTTGGTTAGTACTTCATAAAATCGAAGACTTTCTCAATAAAATAAATTTACTAATATATTGAATAAGTAAACAAAGATGTCTAGAAACAATAATCACAAGACAATAATTCACAATTAATGCCTTAGAAAATCTTCAAAATGAGTAGGACTAATTAATCATCAATGTCATAACACAAACATTCATCAGAAGCAAATAAGGCTATGCATTAGTCAATATTTTCAGTCTCTTAGAGAATCTTTAAATGATGTGAAATATGGTTGTAACTTAATTGAATAGTAGCAACAATAAGGTTAGTAGATCAATCTAATATAGGGTTAGAAGGTGTTAGTAGTTTGTTCAAATATTTAGATGTTTGAAGGTTTTGATCAAAACACTCAAGAGAGAGGTCTTAGACTAGTGCTTTCATAGGGAAAATGGAGTCAACAAGTGGTTGCAGGAATTAAAGGAGAAATATGATAGTAATAGAGCCAAAGACAAGAGGAATTTGATGGATGAAGTGTTGGTAAGCCAAGGCTTCAACCACCAAACCCTAGAGGAAAACAACCACTAAGGTGTAGGTAACCCTAGGCCTTAGTAGGTTTTCCTCTTCTTTAAATCAATGATAAAGTAAAATTGGCTAGGATGAAGAAAACATGCTAGGGTGTTCCAATGGTAAGGCCCTAGAAATGGCTTCAAAGGAAAACAACTCCTTGGCACAATCTAGTAGGTAGATAACAAATTCGAACAAGAACAATAACATGTGCTTGATCCCTAGGGTTTGAGCTAGCAATTTCATAAATGAAACAAATGCAAAGTAAAATACCATAACCATTCAAGTAAGAAAAGAATTGCATAATTTTACTTACATTCACCAAGCATCATCAAGCAAAACCCTAGTTGTATACTTTCCACCAAGAAAAATGCCAATTTCACCAAAAATATCCCTCCTTCAACAATTGCGCACTAGAATTTCAGTCCAAAACCCTAATGAGAGCCACAAATTTCAGACCTCACACAAGTGAGAGTCTAAGATCATCTTAAAATGAGAGTTTTGGCTCTCTATTTATACAATAGCATTGACCTTTAATTTCACTTTAGGTTAAAAAGGCCGACATGGCCATTTTACATCAAAAATACTATTTCACATTAAATTTCATAATTAAAACCCTAAATCAAGCATAAATGATGATGCCATGCCCTCTTAGGGTGACATTAGGCCCTTTTAGGGCAACATTGGCCTCCTGGAGGAAAACATTAGTCCTTCTTGGGCCTCAGGAACCTTCCACACGTGCCACTTGGCACACGACTACCTCCCAAAACTTCCAAAAGCACTGGATGATGTCATGGGTGTCCTAGGTGAAGTCATGGGCCTTCCAAGGCCTACGTCCCAGTGGAAAGGAAACAACCCCCCTGGGTACGGGTCTGCCAAGATACCTCTGGTGGAACGCCCTCCTCTTTTTCTGGTGCAATCCTCTGATCTGTCTCTACCCCCTGCTAGGGTCTCATCATCCATCTGGTGGGCGTTTAGCCCCATGGAGGTTCGAACTGATCATCTCCCTATGTGTACCTGTCCATAAGGGTACATGTCCATAAAGTATGGTCCTGTAACATCAATAGATACACCCTCCATGGGCTCATAAGTCACAGGGATCATAGCAATTTCAATCACATCTAATCATCAAGTTATTAAACATGTGCATAAAAAACCCTTTACCCGGAAAAGTGCTCAAAGACATTATAATAATATACAAGCCAAGTTTGGAGAAAATTCTAAGACGTCCTATTGGGCTAATGCTCATTGGATGTGGGATGTTTCTGGGAGAAATCAAATCTAAGACATGTGAGTGGATGAGGTGGTAAGGGATGTCTGGGCAAGGGGTTCAGGGATAGCAGGGGAATGCATGGCTTACTTGTGGGTGCCTCTGTATATGGTGAGCTGCACCTATCATGGATGAAAATTTTTCCAAGCCCATTCATGCCTTTTGTCTTTATTCTTATTTATTTTTCTTTCAAGAAGCTAGTTAGGGGACATTGCCCTGGCGTGGTGACCAGTGGTGGAAATGTTACCAAAATCATTTCACATAAATGAGAATGTTGGCTCGTGATGAGACCCCCTTTCTCTTGGCTATGCCACAAAGAGCCACTACCCTTGCATAATGACCAACTGTTGATAGTGTCATACCATTACATTCCCATGGACCTAATAGACTGGATCGTGATGAGACACCCTATCCTCTAACTGGTTCTTGTTTTATTTTTTTTATGGGTCCCTATGTTTCTTGCTGAGAATATTTTTACTACTTTCTCGGGGATCCTTGGGCGAAGCATCTTAAGGTTTCATTCTTTGTCTTTTATATTTTGAAAGCTACTTTTTCCCTTTGGGCCTTTAGCCCCTTCTTCCCACAGGGTAAGGTACAACCCTTAAATATTTTGCCAACCCAATTCTCGGACCAGTGTAATGGGATGGATGAGCAGGAAAGTGGTAAGTATGGTGGGAGCGGACAATGGCTTCTCATGAATCCCCCCAGTGGCAACTCAAACCCTATGGGTACCGGCTTACTAGGGAATCCTGTCATTTCCCACATATATGGTCAAGTGGAGAGGTATAAGATCCAAACACCCATTAGAAGAAAAATAATTTAATGCACATATTCAAAGGTTTTGAGGATCAGAGTGACACATACCATGATACCCAGACTCATTACCTCATGGAGAAAGATCCATCTCTGCTACCGGACCAAGTCGAGGTGATGGATGCTATTGTTGCTGAAAAAGTAGAGGCACTGAAGAATGAAAAGATGGGCCCTTCGGGGCCATGCTCAAGTCGATATGGCTCTTGGTACTCCATGTCTACGACCTGTGGGCCTCGAGACATAATCTCCTTAGTTATCCATAAACTTGGAGATAAAAGGAACCAACCTACAAATGGATGAGGACACAAATTCTTTGTAGGAACCAACCTACAAACAAGCACCAACTTGCAAATTGAGCTCCAACTCAATCTTTCCTTGCTCCACCTTACCACCCTTGAATTTGCATAAATGTCTTAATTTGTTTTAATAAACTTGTCCAACATGCTTCATCCTTTGTGTTCTCAAGCTTCATATCATATTCACTATTTATCAATGGCTTCTCACAAACCATAGAGCCTATTCTCTTCTCACTTCTTCTCCTTTGCACTTTTCATGCCCAGGCATTAAACCCCTCAACAAAGCTAGAATGATCATCACATCATTTGAAAAATGTTCTCTTCATATTTCTATAATGATCATATCCCTGCAAGTGCAATGTCCAGAACTTAGGATAATATACTTACGCTCATGAGATGATATTCAAGCCAGAACACCATTACACCATCGTAACCATGATTTTATCATGTCTCTATACACTCGCATCATCTCTCTACATGTCTGACTGTATTAACCCAAATCCTCTTCAAGTCTTCTAATTTTCTCTCCACTCCCGCACACTCTAATCTCTCATCAATGTCAATTATATATATAGTTCTATCTAATTTTACATGGACCTATTTTACATTGGGTGCATACCCAAATGGTTCTTCGAGCCAACTAGAGTATTCTTTGTTGTTGAAAATATTTTCACAGAGTATAATCCCCTGGGGCTTATTTTTCTTCGTTACTTGAGTTAGACCAATGGGCATAGAACCAAGCATGTGGGACCACGCAATTTATTGCAGGGGGTTATACCCTTGACTCAAATCTCGAGGCAGGGGGCACAATAAATAATGCACTGATGCATGTATTTCAGTTTGAACACATTGTCGAGTGAAATATATGCTATCTATTTCGACATTAAATTGTCAACTTAGGGCTCGTAAGCTTCGAGGTGCTAACACTGTATGTGAAGGTCTAGAGATCTAATCTAGCCTAATATACTCTAATTCCAACAACACACTTAGATAATAAAGAGATTTAGTAAAATTTTAGTTGTAACACAGTATGTGTCAAGATAAAAAGGAAACTAATTGTTTGTACATTCCCATCACTTCATTCTTTAATTAAAGAAAGACTATAGATTCAACATAAAACATGCAATTGATCATTCTGTTTTAAGAAAGACTATAGATGAATTAAGATATACTTGAAAAGTGACCATGTGAAACTACTAAAAACTGTACTCTAAAATAACTCTTAAGAGAGAAACATAATCAACATTAAGAATCTGTACTCTAAAATGACTAGAAATAAAGGTAACATTACAATTCACAGTTGCTTCTAGAAAATATAGCATTAAAATCCACAACTAATTCTACACTGGAAAAGACAACATCATGATACTATCAACATAAAGGATTGACATAAGAAATTCATATCATAAATCAACATAGGAAATTGAGAATTTATATTTCTACTTATTCCTATTCAAATGATCATTCTCTAATGTCTACGATGATGAATAACATCATGATGAAGTCTCAACAAAATAGATAATTCAAATGGTATAATCTCAATATTAATTTCTATAGAAATATGCAGAGTATGAACAAAACAATCTACTTAGATCTTTGTCATTAAAGGAATATTGAATACATGTTCCTGTAACTAATTAGATCTATGAACTATTCTCTCAAAATAAGAAATTATGTTGTTGTGATTAAACTGGAAATGTTTCAATAGAGATATAATGATCACACAGTCCTACAAGGGTTAGCTTAATCTAATTTAAATGGGCTATGAACACCCTCTTAATGAATTTAACATGCAAAGAGGATATACACGTTTGCAACATAATATAAATAATTAAAATGATTACATACAATGATAATAGAATTAGAAGAGAGGAATTTGTAATTAAACACATCTTGGATTATATAAGTATGAATATATAGAGAAATTATAGAAATTCCTGCAAAAGAGAAACTAGAAATCTAAATATACAATAAAATAAGAACACACATACTACTGGTCGACCCCCCAAGTAGTTGCGGTACTCTAGCTCACAAGATAATCACAATTTCAACACAATTTTAAATTGCATCAGAAATATATAACAAGGACAAATTTTAACAGAGTTCATCAACTATCTTCTCTGGTAATCTCATCGTTCTAGCAGACTCATGTTTATATAGAGTTTGAGAGGTCGACCATTGAAAGGGTCAACACTCTACCAAAACCAGAAAATTGTTAAATATCTATTAATAGACAACAACTTTATTAAATTCATAGCTCGAATATAGGGGTGAGTTCCAACTGCTTGAATCAAATTGTGAGAGGAACCATAGTAGGAGGATTATAACAGGAAAAAAACCCATGTTCTACATTCGCCCGAAAATTCCCAGAGATATGACAACGACCAACCCTACTGCTCTCCGAGTTCTATATCAAGTGCTGGATGGAGGTCCGGATTTGTATGATATGTAATTTCGTGTTGGCTCTCAATCCATGTATAATTGCAGAAAACAAAATCTCTTAGGACCTGATTAGGCATATTATGCACAAAACCCATGTGCCAGATTTTTCTGATTCAACTTCATTTTCCCACAAATTTAGATCGAGGTTCACTTCCTGGAAAAGGAACAATCTCCCTTCATTTTTGTTTGTACAATCTCCCACCTATCAAAAAGAACAAAGATTATTAAATTGACATTTCAATGATGCAAACATTTTAATAATTTATATAGTGAATGCATCCCCCATGATATCCATTGTTTATCTGTTTAGTGGATTGTATAGCTATATAAACAAGATGTTCATAGCACTAAGTTTATCATCTACCAATTAGATAAAACCATGTAAAATACATTAAAAAGTAAAAATCACATCATTTGTTTTAATGCTTCTAATCAATATATTTTAATAAATGGTATTCTTTAAAGGGTGAAGGGAATGGATTATGGTCAAATATGATGATAAAATAGTGAAATCAAGTGAAAGAAAGGAGGTATTTTAGGATCCCATCACACATGTTGAAATTGCGAGGGGGTTCCTTTCTATTAACCCGCGTACTAGTTAGTTTCCCGCAATTTGATGAGATTTGTTGATCTCCTCTCTCGATGGACGATAAGATCCCCATTGTCTGATCTTATTTAATACAAATTCCAATGTTCTTGTTGTGGGCCACACAATATATTTTTAATGGATCATTCTTGATCCATTCTGTGATCAATGGTTGATCTTCCTTCTTGTTGATCTGATTAACATTTGTTATAGATGGTGGTTCCACCAAATTTGAGGCTCACTACAATTAGTGACTCTATCATTTACGCCTGCCATTGCTTTATAAATATCTATGATCCTGGTTCTGCCATGTCACCACACTACGATCCTTCCTCGTGGCTTTATCACCACCGTGGATCTTCTTGCAATCAATTTATTTCCATCATTCAATTCATTAATATTTACCATTCAGACATCGAATTTCCTTGCTGATCATAGGTTTTAACATGATTTTGCATGCATGTAAACTCTTGTCACATCCAACTTATCTTGAGAGCTCACATAGGCATCAACATGGTCAGTGATAAGATACCTTCAGTGTGGACTGCATTTTGTTAGCTATCTCAATAATTTGTAATCGATAACACTGACATGTCAATATATGTCATAATATTATCATCCACAGACACATGATGTGATCATACCATTGTTGTTATCCTGCCACAAATAACTTGTCATTAATCACTTTGTTAAATAATCAACCAAACAAACTCCCCCTACAGTGTTGACATCAATGACACAAAAACAAACTATCCAACAATATCCCCCTTGTCATTGATGAAAACCACTGAGTAAAATATTTCTTACTCCCCCTGTGGGTATGCTGGAAATGTGACTTAGTCATGGGTCACTATTCATTTTCTTTCTTCATTTTCTCCACCACGTGTCACTCATGAGCACAATTCTATTGATTGATGTTTTACTACATTCTCTCCCCATTTGACAACAATGAAAAGAATCCCTTTAATATTCTCTACCTTTTTGCAACTACCCATGTCAATAACTCTCCTCCCGAGGATCATAAAATTTCTCTTGTGTATTTCATGGGGCTGCTTCAGAATTGTCGCCGGTAAAATTTTGTACACAGTCACTATTTGTATATATTTCCCATTGATATAGGAAGGCCATTCTTATGCTTTTATTGTTGATGATCCAAACATTCAAGGCCTGACCATATTTCTCATGTCTCCATGCAAACACCCCTTATCAAATATGTTGTTGTCTTTGTAGTTGGTATACTGTGGGTGCTTACTAAAAACCCCTTTTTGGTAGGATTCTAAATACACTTTGTTTGCATTGAATTTTCCTGGGGTTGTACTAACTCTTCTTGGGATAGTTCTTCTCAGTCTTGATCTTCAGATATTTTTGTTTCTGCAACATGAAATCAAATGCACTCTCTCCCTGAGTTGTTGGTTTTGTTGGGATCCCAACAAATTTCAGCTAAACTCTTTATAGAGAAATGGGAATGACTCC
The DNA here is from genome assembly GCA_009831015.1 of Picea engelmannii. Lineage (NCBI taxonomy): Eukaryota > Viridiplantae > Streptophyta > Pinopsida > Pinales > Pinaceae > Picea > Picea engelmannii. The sequence goes on from ML799754.1 coordinate 99,553, forward strand.
CATCTTCCGTTAGAGATACTCAAATGCATCACTAGGTAGGGGTTTAGTAAACATATATGCAAATTGTTCCTTGGTAAGAAAATACTCCAATTTGATAGTCTTATCATTCACCTGTTCCCTCAGAAATTGATATTTGATTGGGATATGTTTTGTCTTTGAGTGCATCACTAGGTTCTTGGAAATACTTATGGCACTGGTGTTGTAACATAGTATAAAAATTGGTTTCTTGTATTCTACCTTAATGTCTTGCAGAGCTTGTTTCATCCAATGGTTTTGTGTGCAACATGATGCTGCTGCAATGTACTCTTCTTCTACTGTGGATAAGGAAATTGAGGACCATTTCTTTCTTAACCAGGATACTAAACAACTTCCCAAGAAGAATGTTCCACCACTTTTGTTTTTCCTGTCATCAAAACTGCTTGCCCAATCTGAATCAATGTATGCTATTAGAGTAAAATTCTCTCCTCTTGGATACCACAGTCCAAAATCCATTTTTCCATTCAAGTATCTGAGAATTATTTTGACTGCCATCACATGTGATTCTTTTGGTGCAGATTGAAATCTTGGAACCAATCCAATAGCTTGCATAACATCATGCCTTGATGTAGTTACATATAAAAGGCTACCAATCATTTATCTATACATGGTGTTATCTTCCTCTGGTGATTCATCATCCTTACTCAAATTGAAGCTTGTTATCATGGGAGTACTGACAGGATTGAAATATTCCATCTTGGGATTCTTTAACATCTCCTTAATGTATTTTGTCTAAGAAATGAATATAGCTTTATTTGACTGAGAGATTTGAAGACCTAGAAAGAAGGACAACTCACCCAACATGGACATCTCAAATTATTTTTGCATGCTCTTTGAGAACCTTTGACTCAGATCATCAGAGTCACTTCTAAATATGATATCATCTACATAGAACACAATGATAATCATATTTCCATTTTCTTCTTTGATGTAAATATTCCTTTCTACAGTTCCTCTCTTGAATCATTGTTGTTGTAGGTACTTATCAAGCCTTGAGTACCAAGCTCTAGGTGCTTTCTTTAGGCCATAGAGGGATTTCTTTGTTTCCTCTTTTGAATCCTTGTTGTTGTAGGTAATTATCAATCCTTGAGTACCAAGCTCTAGGTGCTTGCTTCAGACCATAGAGGGATTTCTTCAGTTTACACACATAGTCTTAACTTTTTGACAACTGAAATCCCTTAGGTTGTTCAATGAATACTTCCTCTTCCAAATTTCCATTTAGAAATGCATATTTAACATCAATTTAATAGACTTTGATACTCATGTAAATTAAAAATTCCAAGAAGATTCTAATTGCTTCTAGTCTGGCTACTGGAGAAAAAGTTTCATCAAAGTCTACCCCCATCAAATTGAAAATATCCTTTACATACAAGCCTTTCCTTATTTCCCACTACTTGTCCATCCTCATTCAGTTTGTTCCTAAAAATCCACTTGGCTCCAATTACATTCTTGTCTTTTGGTCTAGGAACTAGCTCCCAAGTTTCATTTTTCTCAATTTGATATAATTCTTCATTCATAACATTAATCCAATTTTTATCTCTTCTAGCTTCCTCAAAGTTATTTGGCTCTATTTTAGATAGTAAATACATTTTTGCGTGTTCTTGTAATCTTTTCAATTGTATTCTTGTTTGGACACCTTTGTCGTTCTCTCCAAGAATCAGTTCTTCAGGGTGGTTCTTTTGAACATATCTCGAGGGGGTCTTTATGTCTTGTCTAGGAGTTTTCTCTTCTTATTATTATACATTATCTTCCTGATAGTCTTTCTCTTCTTCTTCTTCCTTTGAATTATCTTCCTCATTGTCTTTCTCTTTGTCACTATATCTTGTTATTTTTGGTTGGTCATTTGTTTGCATCTAGATCCTTCCAATCTTTTCATCATCCACTCTTACATTTACAATTTCAACATTTTTTTTCTAATATCATATTTAAACATCTGTAAGATTTTCTTTGAGAGGAGTACCCAATGAAAATACCTTCATCACATATGGAGTCAAACTTTCTAAGGTTGTGATCATCTCTTTTTATGTAGTGTTTGCTTCCAAAAACCTTAAGGTGTTTAACAGTTGATGGCCTTCCTTTCCACAATTCATCTGGAGTTTTTCCACTATTAGCTCAGAGTTGTGATCTATTTAGAAGATAGACAAATATGTAGACTTCATCCCTCCAAAATATATCTGATAGTTTAGCATGATTTAACATTGTTCTGGCCATTTCTTGTACAATTTTGTTTTTCCTTTCAACCACTCCATTTTGTTGAGGAGTTCTTGTAGCTAAGAAGTTTCTTATTATTCCATGATATTCACATAATTCATTAAAATCATTTGAGGTGAATTCTCCCCCATTATCTGACCTTAGGAATTTGATCTTCAAATTTGTTTCATTTTCAACTAATGCTTTGAATGCTTTAAAATTCCCAAAGGCTTTTGATTTATGCTTGAGAAAGGCTACCCAAGTCATTCTTGTGTAAACATGAATGAAAAATATGAAGTAAAAGTTACCTTGCAAAATTTGTGATTTGTTGGCCCACAAATATTAGTGTGGATGAGTTATGATGGTATTGATGTTGAATATTCCTTGGTTTTGAATCTCACTCTTGTTTGTTTCCCATGCTGACAATGTTTACAAATTGGGTTTGAGGGTATGATGATTTTTGGAATTCCTCTTACTACCTTGTTGTTACTGACCTTGACTAAGTTTTCAAAGCTTAAATGTCCTATTCTCTTATGCCATAACCAACTTTTATCTATATGTCCCACACAACATACTTCTTTTCCAATTTTTATTTAGAATATATACATTGTTTGGAGTTATGATTGTTGTTGATACCAATATGCCATTTTATTCTTTTCTTATTATGCATTCCTGGGAGTTAAACATGAGTGTGTATCCCTGGTCACATAGCTGGATGACACTTAGAAGGTCATTCTTTAAATATTCAAATAGTAGAAGGTTTTTTGTTGTGGCCTTCTAACTTCCAAGGATGACTTTACCTTTCCCAATTATCTTGGAAGATTTATTATCTCCAAATGAAACACTTCCTCCCTTCTCTCTCTTTAGCATAATAAATTTGTTTTTATCACCAATCATATGCCTTGATCATCCACTATCTGTGTGCCAATAACTTTCTTTGTTTTGAGCATGTGCTGCTAAATCACAATCTTCTTGAGAACTCTTCTCTTGTTTATTACTCCAAACTTTGATGGTATTGATGACAACAATTTGTTTTTCAATAGGGGCATGTATCCAATTTTTTCAATCGTGAGCTTTATGGAAAAAATTATGGCATTTATAACATTCAATATCATAGTTAAATAGTGGAGCAAATGAATTCTTCTTTCTATAGTCAACAAGATTTTTTACTTTGTTATTCACATAATTATTTCTTGGAGCATTGTACATGCCTCCATTTATTCTTTGGTCATTTCTTGGATATGCTTTGTATTCTATTGCCTTATGTCCAAAATTGTTGCATGAAAAATAGTTACCAAGAAATAGATATTCATACATGTTCATAGTAGGTCTTCTTTGTGTCATCATCTTTCTGGATTCATTCTTTCTGTGAAGGATAGCTGGCTTCTGCTGATCAAGGTTTGCTTCATTGGTGTTCTCATTTTGTTCATTGGGATCGTTTAGTGCCATAACATATCTCTTGGTTTCTTCCTTGTTTCTTTGTAATGTGGGGTTTGGATTGTAACTAAGTCTAGTTTTGTCTAATGTTGATCTTTGATTATTGAGTATATTGTCTAACATCAGGGAACTTTGTTCAATTTTTTTACTGTTGTTTATCTCAGCTATAAGTACATCTATCTCCTTCATTAGGGAAACATTTTGTTTTTCAATTTTCTCAGAATATTCTTGTTTGTTCTACATTTGACTCATTATTTCCTCTTCAACTTTATTTTGTTCTTCTAGTTGAGAAGCCAGATCAAAATTATGTGACAATTTTTCTTTCAACTGTATATTTTTTCTTCCGAGCCTTTCTATTTCATCTAGGGAAAAAAGTAATTCTCCTTCAAGATCAACATCCACATCATCATTTTCTCCAATCTCTAGGATTTTTTTATTGTATTCATCTTCATTGGAATCTGTTTCTTGGACCATGAATAAAACATCATCTTCAACTTCTTCATCACTTTCAGAATATGAGTAGTAGTCGACTTTGGAATAAAGGTTCTTATTTTTCTTGTGGAAGTATTTGTTCCTTTGACTATTACCCTTCCTTCTTTCATTAGGGTTAAATTTATCTTGATCTTTGTTATCCTTGTTCTTATTATGAGGACATTTGGCAGCAAAGTGTCCTACTCCACCACAATTAAAACATTTGAAAGGAAGCATACCTTTATATTTTCTAGTTCCTCTCTGGAGCCTTCTTACAAATTTGTTTTCTTCTGTATCAGAATCATCATTTGAGTTGTCACTTGATTTTTATTTTCTTATGTTAGTCTTCTTTGAGGCTTTGAATGTTGCTTCCTTTTTAGGTACCTATTCTTGTCCTATTCACATCTCATAGGCTATAATAATTCCATACAATTCATCCATTGTTAATTTGTCCAAATATTTTCTATCTTCAAGAGCTGATATCTTAGGATTGAATCTCATAGGAAGTGACCTAAGTACTTTTTGCACAATAATTTTTTCATCAATTGTTTCACCTAAGCCTCTGACGATGTTTACGATTCCATCCACATGAAGAAGATATGATATAATGTTTTGTTCTTCATCCATCTTTAGGATTTCAAATTGACTTCTATGAGTTTGTCTTTTTTATTTCTTGAATTTATCATCTCCTTCATAAGTTTTTTTCAATTTATCCCACATCTCCTTTGCATATTTGCAGTGCATAGCTTTGGTGAATTCTAATTTTGATAATTCTTACAGAATTTCATTAATGGGTTTTGAGTTATTGTCACTGAGCTTCTTTGCACCTATGATAAAAAGTGAATTTGTTGTAGTTTAATAACCATTCTTGACTGATTCCCATACATCATATCCTAGTGAATACATATATACTCTCATTTTGATGCTCCGAAAGGAATAATTTGTTCCACAAAAGTATGGAGATTTGCTTGAGGATAGTCTCTCATGTTTATCCATGTGATCTATTGGGATCTTCCTTCTAGTGGTTATACCTTTGTTAAAGGAATCTTCTATGAAACAAATTGTTGAAATGTTCAATAGTATTGATAGGGGGTTGAATCAATACTGTATAATTTTAACAATTTTTATTTTGATCTGAATTTAAAACATAGTTAGGATTTATACTTGCAGTCAGTTATACCATAAATGTACTCATCATAATCACATGAAATATCCAACACATTACAAATATAGAGGTGGAAACCTAGATTGTAAAGATCTTAAAAAAATTTATAAATGAATATCAATTCATGCAGGAATAATTGTCATTGAGGACACCAATCCTTTGTAGGCACCAACCTGCAAATGAATGAGGACACCAGTCCTCTGTAGGCACCAACCTAAAAACATACACCAACCTGCAAATGGGTGAGGACACCAATCCTATATAGGAACCAACCTACAAATTGAGCTCCAACTCATTCTTTCCTTGCTCCACCCTACCACCATTGAATTTGCATAAATGTCTTAATCCATTTTAATAAAATTATCTAGCATGCTTAATCCTCTATGTGCTCAATCTTCATATCATATCTTCATATCTTCATAAATGTTCTCTTCATATTTCTGTAATGATCATATCCCTGCAAGTGCAATGTCCAGAACTTAAGATAATATACTTATGCTCTGGAGATGATATTCAAGAAAGAACACCATTACACCATTGTAACCATGATTTTATTAGGTCTTTGTACATCTACATCATATCTCTACACGTCCAACTATATTAACCCAGATCCTCTTCAAGTCTTGTAATTTTCTCTCCACACCCGCACACTCTAATCTCTCATCAATGTCAATTATATATATAGTTCCAACTAATTTTATGTGGACCTATTTTATGTTGGGTGTGGACCCAAATGGTTCTTCGATCCAACAAGAGCATTCTTTGTCATTGAAAATATTTTCATAGAGTATAAGCCTTGGGGGATTATTTTCTTCGTTACTTGAGCTATCCCAATGGGTATAGAACCAAGTGCATGGGACTACGAGATTTATTGCAGGGGGTTATACCCTTGACTCATATCTCGAGGTAGGGTGGGGCACAATAAAAAATGTGTTGAAGTGTGTATTTCATTTTGGACACATGTTGAAATTGCGGGGGGGGGGTCCTTTATATTAATCCACGTGCTAGTTAGTCGCCCGAAATTTGATGAAAGTCATTGATATCCTCTCCTGATGGTGTTGAAATATTGACCAATACTAAGAGGGGGGGTGAATCAATATTGCTTCTTTTTAAATATTTTTATTAATAATCAATTATTAAACTTATTAGTCACAACAATTAATCAACAAGAATGTAGTGAAAGAAAAAATTAAATATAACAATAACAAAAGTACAAGTTGCATTGTATGGGAGACACCAATCTCTCTTATTTTGAGCATCAACTTAAGGAGACATGAATCCCCTATTTTAGAGAACCAACTCTAGGAAGCACCAACTCCCTTGTTTCAAAGAACCAACTCTAGGAAGCACCAAATCCCTTGTTTCAAAGAACCAACTCTAGGAAGCACAAACTCCCTTGTTTCAAAGCACCAACTCTAGGAAGCACTAACTCCCTTGTGAAAAAATATTTAACATGCAAAGGATTGCAATCCTCCTGAGCTACTCCCTACCACCCTCATTGCATAAAAATGGTTATAGTTTATTTCTTGGACTATGCTCCTTCTTGTTGATATTCTGATGTAGATTGTAGAGACACTTTCTTTCTACCACGATTTATGGTTTATATTGTATTTCAATAGGTATAATATTGAACCATTGAACATATTCATTTAATGTTAACTATAATTCTAACATTTAATAGTTCATTTAAACTTAAAATACTTCAAATCCTTTGTAAGTTATTTATCGTCTTGGTTAACTGGTCTAACAGTTCAAAATTGGAATTCTGGACCAGAAAACTCATGAGCTCACATGTCTTCCTTTCATCTCTGTTGTCATCAAAATGCACCTTTGTTTCCTATATCTACAAATTGAATTCTACTTAGAATTATTTTATGTAGCAGGTTCACGGGCCAATGGACGTGCAAGCTCACATGTCTTCCTTTTCATCTATGTTGTCATCGAAATTCACCTTTATTTCCTCCATCTACAAATTAAACTATACTTAGAATTATTTTATGTAGCGGTTTCACGGGCTCACATGTCTTATTTTTCATCTCCATTGTCATCAAAATGCACCCCCATCTCCGCTACCTCCATAATGAACCATACTTAGTCATTTTTTGGGTTTTCACCAGTTGACGGTTTGGTTTTAATCACGTGTTGAGTGCATGATCCACACTTACCCTATCCTTCCACTGTACTCGATCAAACGGTCGAGAAATATCCCATAGGATATTAGATCAACGACCAACGTTATTTCACGATTTCAACCTTCAAGGATTTTGGTTGATTCAAATTTATTCATGCTCAGAGGGTCAATGCCGGATGACCATGATCAATAACTGGGATTTCAACTAATATACCTATAAGATTGGACGACTAGAGGGATTTATCGATTTCATGATTTCGTTCCTCTTCCTTGTCTCCAATAATCGCCAAAGTGGAGAAGTTCTGAAGTCCCAAAACTTTATAAACTTGTGCTGGACTTTGATTGATGATTGAAGATCGATCAGTTCGATCTAACGATCGAGGATTTATTATGGACTTGATCGATGACCTACGCCATTTCATGGTTTTAGCCTTCGGGGATTCCACCCGTTTCAAACTCATTTATCCCTGGAACGACCAACATCGAATGACCAAAAAACACATCAACCCAATTGAATGGCTGAGGATTTAATGGTTCGATCTAACGACTCTGGTTATACCCAAAATTTCTCAACTATATCTGACATATCTTTCTTACTTGGCTCCCGATCTAACGATCCAAAACTCTCCTTGATTCAATGGTTGTGATTACTCCCAAAATTCAAAAGGGAATGGTCATGATTCCATGAGCCTTTACAAACGATCCATGTCTACACAATGCTCTAGCTTCTACGTGATCTCTACAACGTTATTTATCCTGAGTTTTTCTTTCCTCCTGCGTTTTCCTCTACATACGTTTTCCATGGTTGACATCAATGACAACTAATTTTACAAAAATCTCCCCCTTTGGAATTGATGGAAACTTAGTAAAATATCCTTTCAATATATTTGAGTGTTATTACTTATTTTACTTTGTATCCTCCCCCTTTGACAACAATGACATAAGGGATATTTATTTTCTCTCTCTGAGATGATGGTCCCCCTGTGCATGTGCTCCCCTTGTCTGATGAATCTTTTTCAGTTTAATGAGGTATGGGAATTACTCCAAATTTCTGTTGAAGATTTTCAAAAGAACTTCTTGGTAGAAGTTTTGTGAATATGTATGCAATTTTTTCTTTAGTATCATCATATTCCACTTTGACGATCTTTTGAGAAACCTGATCTCTCAAAAAATGGTATTTAATTGAGATATGTTTGGTTTTAGAATACATAAAAATATTATTAGATAGGTTTATAGCACTGGTATTTTCACAATTAAGAATAATTGGATGATCATACTTTACTTGTAGGTATTCTAGGGTTTGTTTCATCCAAATTACTTGAGTGTAGTAGGTGGTAGAAACAATATATTCAACTTTTGTTGTTGACAGTGATATAGATGTTTTCTTCTTACTTAGCCAAGATACTAAACACTTTCCTAGGAAGAATTCTCCTCCAATGGTGCTCTTCCTATCATCCACACTACTATCCCAATCTGCATCAGTATATGCATTTAATTTTAATTTTTTTTTTTTTGGATACCATAATCCAAAATACAAGGTAGCTCTTACTGCAATACTCCTTTCCTTCAAATGAGTCTCTTTCGGCATAGATTGAAATATTCCTATGTTGGCATTTTTACAGGAAAAATTTACTTGTCATTGATGGAAAGAACAACAACGATGATGGCATGATTATAGGCAGAGTGTGCAATGATGCCAAATAGGAAATAAATAATGATAGCATCGGGAATGACAAGACCATGAGAAATTGTTGTCTACAAGTTTAGCAGGACTAGCAAGGAGCATGCACATGATTCCTTAGAATCTGTGAGTTTGCAGAAGGAATCAAAGCTCAGGAGGAATAATGCAGAGTGGCACGCAGAGTGCAAGTGTGGACCAGGGTCGAGGTTAACTTCATTACCAAAGCTTAGGAGAGATAGTGTTTTTTAGAAATGAAGACGAGTCCCAAAGTCATCAGGACTTGCAAAAGGATCAAATGTTGAGGCCTTTGACACTTATAAATTCTTCCAAGTCGGGAGGAAGCATATGCTCAGGAGGAGGAGCGATAGTGGCCATTGGATCGAACACTGTGAAGACTCTGGACCATTAGATCAGATTCTAGATAGGAGGAACGAGTGTGCAAGAGAGGAACAGATCCCATCCATTGGAACTAAGCGCAAAGGAATAAAAACCACTAGATCCAGTGGATTTTCAAGGAGGTTATCGTTCGGGGAATCTCACTTCGAAAAAATTGGCAACTTGAAAGTTGAATTACCCGAAGCCCAAAATCTGAAATGAATGTGGACCATCGGATCTAGAGAAAATGTGATGATTGTCGGATTGAATTAGTGGAAGGACAGGGTAAGAAAGGGTTAATATCTGAGATCACAATCATGATCACCCAAATATCCATCATCCTTCGGATCAAATTAATTGAAGGGTAAGTTAAATGGGGATAAAGAGTTCAAAATTTGATTATCTGAATACCTGTCAGTCATCAGATCAAACATGAATTTCCGTCAGTCGTTGGATCATTCTAAGTGGAAGGACAGGATAATCTAGAAGATCTACATCGCAGACAGATCAGGTCATTGATCTAATATCCTGATCCAATGAACATCATTATTTTTGGGTATAAATATGTGAGGTTAAGCTCCGGAGAAATCACTTCGAGAGTTTAAGTTTGAGATTGAAATCCCTGAATTCCGAAGACCCGGAGAGTCAAAATGAATCCTTGATTGTCGGATCGTCTGAAGTAAATCTCAGTCGTCAGATCATCCGAAGAACATCTCAAGTGTCAGATCATCCAAAGTGAATCTGGGTCGTCTGATCTAGAGCGTTAGTTTGAGATTTGAAATCTCCGAAGTCTGGAGTCCTGGAGAGACAAAACGAATCCTCGATCATAGGATCATCCAAAGTAAACTCCAGTCGTCAAATCACTCTAAAGTGGAAAGATGGGATAAGATAGAAGAAGGGTGCGCTAATCTCAGCGGCTGAGAATCGGGCACTCAGATCTATGATCAACAGGGCAGATCGGACCCCTTGACCTTTTTTCCTTTAAATGNGGGGGGGGGGGGGTCCGATTTGGTGGTATTTTCCATGTGGGACCCTCATACGTGTCACCTTCCTGTTAACTCAGACCCCCCTCACTCATTACCACTTACTTCCTAACATCCCCTCCGAGTAAACCACCAAATCATTCATACATACCACCTTTGTGTTTCAATGTCACACTCCACTACCCGCTACATGTCACACTCTACTACCGCACTCTGCCACCACACTCCACTACACTGCCCACACATCTCACCCACGTCAGCAGACCACCTCAGCAAGGACATGAGTCGTCCGATCTGAAAGATCACTTCGAGTGTATTCTCAACCGTTGATCATAGTACACTGGAAGGATAGTGTAAGTTTGAAAAGTTGAAATCCTGAGGTTTCGAAGGGTGAAGTTCCGATAGTCGTCCATATCAATGTTTGATTAAGTCCTAGCCATCAGATTGAACAATGAAAGGATGGGTGTAAAGATCAAATCTGAACTGTCTGTTCAGGAGCACCATCAAGATCGTGAGATCGACGGTCCCATCGCATTATAGGGATAAAACATGCTCGGGTCTTAATTTTTCATGAGTGGGCTGCAATCAAAACCACGTTTTTAGAGAAAGGACATGTGGAGGCTTGTAGTGAATTGTGGGGCGAAAAATAGGTTTTCCTCAAACCGCTTATGGACGTGCCCGCAATCGTGTAGTCACGTGAAGTTAATAGCCCAAGGTCATATCATGAAACTGAGCTAGCAGTCACTAAATCAAGATCGAGAAGCGGATTTTGAATAGGCATTTGGTCATAGCCGATGGTCACATGAAGGAAGGGGATTAGAAGCCAAAGAAGCCAAAATGGCTCTTTGTAACTGACGGAACAGAGTGATTGTATCTGCCAGAGAATTCGAAGAGATTCAGGGTGATCAATAGAGGAGATGAAGAGTCTCGAGGTAACTACCAGTGGAATGAAGACTCATCATAGAGACAATTGACAGATGAAAAAGCATCGAAGACTGTAACTGCTAGAGAAGCCAAAGAATCTCAGGATTACGACCACTGATGAAGAACAGACTCAACATGATCACCAGAGAGAATGAAGAGTTAGGTGTATGATCTGGCAGAGGACTTGGCATGATAAATATACATAGAACAAAGAAGATATGGTTTCTTATGTTGAGAGTTATTCATGCAGGTAGAAGCATGATGTGTGCAGCAGCTGAAAGGCACAAAAGAGGCGTAGTGAATAGAATGGAAAGAATACACAGAGCATAAAGCATAGAATAAAGACATAGAAAAAAAGGATATATGATAGAGGAAGAGAAATCTGAGGTGCTTATGCGGAGACATAGCAGAAGATCAGAAATCTCAAGAAGATGCGAGTAGGAAGATACTGATGCAAGCAGAGAAGAGCAGTGTAGAAGAACAATGATGAGACTGGTAAGCCATTGATAAATACTGTATCACTGTGATAAATTTATGAAAAGAAAATATTTATATTTCAGGGTGGTAGGGAGGTGCTAGGGAGGACTGTTGTCCTCAGAGTTTAAAGTGGGTTCTTGAACACGGGGATTTGTAGCTTCCGTCTAGTTGCAGCCATAAAAACCAGGGTGGCAGGGTGGTGTAATGGAGAACCATTGTTCTCTGTTATATAGGTTGATGCATGTGTGACTGGAAGTTGATGCTTCCATCCAGTTGGTGATGGAACACTCAGGAATTTTGTGCTTCCATCTAGTTGGTGTTGGAACACTCAGGGAGTTGGTGCTTCCTTCTAGTAGGTGCTAGAAAAACCACAAAGTTGTTGCTCTTAGCAAGTTGCAGCTTGTAAAAAAGAGGTGGTAGCCTCACAATGAGTTGGTTCTCATAAGAATGATAATGTACAGAAAATAAAGATTACTTATCATATCAAGAAGAAGAGGTTTTTCCCTTTATGGGTTTCCTCAGGAAATATCTATCTCTGTATATTTCATGTGTATGATTGATGTTGAATATTCTATTCCTTACTTCCATGCATTATTGTGATCATCATTGAGTGTTCTATAAAGAGTTTAAAATGGGCATAATTGATTAAGCATAGTAACAAATGATTCACCCCCCCTCTCAATTGTCCAACAATTGGTATTAGAGAAGGTTCATTTTATTTAAAGGTAGATCAATAATCTTAAACATGACAAGTCATGAAGGAACTTCAACCAATAATCCTCCTCTGTTTGATGGAACAAATTTTTCCTTCTAGAAAGTTAGGATGAGAACCTACATAATGGCTTTAGGTGCAGATGTCTGGGTTGTGGTAAAGACTGGTTATGTAAAGCCAATTGTACTAGCTTCTAAGGATGACAAGCTAGAATCAACTTTAATGCTAAGGCTATGAATGTTATTCTGAGTGGGCTTGCAGAAGTAGAATTTGTAAAATTCATGAACTTAGAATCTGCCAAAGAAATGTGGGACAAACTCATTAGCAGTTATGAAGGTAATGAGAAGGTAAAGAATACCAAGATTCAAACCTACATATTATAGTTTGAACAACTAAATATGAAAGAGGATGAAACGGTTAGGAAGTACTTTTTGAGATTTGAAGTGCTAGTGAATGCCATGAAGGGTCTTGGTGAGAAGATTGAAGACGCATTTTTAGTTCAGAAGATTCTAATATCTCTGCCTGATAGATTCAATCCAAAAGTTTCTGCAATAGAAGAACTGGATGATCTTAAGACTCTATCTATTGATCAACTCCTAGGAACTCTATCTTCTTATGAAATGAGGATTAGTAAAGATAAATCTACTACTATAGAAGCATCATTTAAATCATATAAGAATGAGCATTCTAAGCCTGATGAAATTGAAGCAATATTTGTGAGAAGACTAAAGAAATGATTAGGCAAGTACCAAGGCAAGTTTCCCTTCAAATGTTTTAACTGTGTAAATATAGGTCACTTTGCATATAAGTGTCCACACAAGAAGAAGGACCATAACTCTGAAGGTGAAGAGAAGTACAAATCCAAGAGATTTCGCAAAAAGTAAAAGTTTATGTGTAAACAATGATGACTCTTCAAGAGACACAGATAGTGACTCTTCTTGTGAAGATAAGGTTAATGAATTTTTTCTTATGGACAAAGAGGATTATGATAATGAAATCATGTGAAGTGATGTTAAGAATGAAGAAGTTGTGGTTGAATTGGAAGGAGAGTTTATCATTTCTTTAGAAGAGATTGACAGACTCGAACTTAAGAAGAGAAAACAAAAACAATTGTTGATGCAGTTTGAAAAGAATGGTAAAGAACCAAGTGAAGATTTTGTTTTGTTAAAAGTATAATTAGAAGAAGCAAAGAAAATAGAAGATATTCTAATACAACAATTAGCAGAGGAGAAGGTGAGATGTAAAGCTCTGGAAGAAGAAGTAGTGAAAACTAGAAAAGAGTTGGAGAAGTTTCAAGACTTGTATCACCAAAATCTGTCAAGTATCAAAGCCTCAGAAGGAACCATTCTAAATCAGCAAGGAATCCAAAGTTGAAAAATGGTTTCGTTTATGAAGAGGGATCAAGTGGTGGTCAACCAAGAAACAAAGAATCCATCAAGTTTGTCAAATCTACAACCAATGAAAACAACAAACCTGTAGAAACAAAGGAAAATAATCAGCTGCCAAGGAGGAGTAAAGAAAAAGGTGCAAGAAATGAATCTGTAGATCAAATAAATAATGCACCCTCTGCTCAAGGAAATCATCAACATGGAAGAAATTGACCTGCTCAATGAAGACATCCATTTTCTAGGTACAAAGATTTTTTCTATGGATATTGTTTCTACTGTTCTAACTTCGGCCACAAAGATGTAAATTGTTCCTTAATAAATAGACATGAGCAATCAAGACACCCAAGGAATAAATATCTTCCAAAACAAATAATGAGACAACCAAGTAACAAACAACCACATATTGCAAATTGTCAAATTAATTTTAGAGACATGCAACTGAGGAGGTCAAGAAATAATGAACATTCAATGAGTAGACAATGTTGCACCAATCACTTTGACCTATTGAACAATGAGATCGAATGCTATAACTGTCATAACTTCAGACACAAAGCTGCAAACTGCCATCTAAAGAATTACAAAGAAGATCTAAGGATAAAACCATTAGCTAAAAATGCCAGCACATGGAAAAATAAAGATAGTGAAAAATGTGGTCTAGTTCTTTCAACTCAAAAACAAAAAGGCCCCTGGTACATAGATAGTGGATGTTCCAAACACATGACTTGAGACAAGGATAAGTTTATGTATATAATTAAAAGAAAAACAAGAAATGTGACCTTTGGATATGATGAACCAGGTAAAATCAAGGGTAAAGGGATGGTGAGTTTGATTAATGGAAAATGAAAAGCCCATGATGTGGTTCTTGTAGATGGGCCGAAACATAACTTGCTCAGTGTAATTCAAATATGTGACAGAGAATGTGAAGTGTTGTTCACTTCCAAATCTTGTAAGATAAAGTCTGTAAACTCAGGACAAGTGGTGGCTAAAGGCATAAAGACATATAATGATGTTGATATTGAATCCTCCCCTACAAGAAAAGAAGAAGACTTAGATACAATAAAAGAATGTTTTGTTAGCATTTATTCCATGGAATAAGTAGAAGAAGAATCATGTAATAAGATGGAAGCAGAAGTTGTGAATCTTAGAAAGAAAGTTGATAATTCAAACATCCAAATCAAGTTCCTGAAAAACTCCATGACCCTGGATGAGATATTGGATAGTTATAGATCACCAAATGACAAATCCAGTCTTGGATACAACAAGGAAGAAATCAGTACTCCTAAGAAACCGGATGCAAGTCCTTCATTTGTAAAGGGTGAAGACAAGTCTGACACAGGTCCTTCATTTGTAAAAAGGGAAAGCAGGTATGACTCAGGTTCTTCATGTTCAAATAATGAAAGAAATACTACAATATTTAGAAGATCAGATCAAGAAAGACACCCAAAAAATACTCATACACCTCAAAGTAAGTTTATAAGAGAGACACCTTCATGGATGAATCAAAGGAGGTATGAGAGTGTTTGTAACGGTTATTATTTTTCCTTGTGATGAATATGGTCATAAAAGACTTGGATTGTAGGCATCATAGAAGAAAAATGAAGTTGTTTTCATAGCATATCAGAGAACAAATTTCAAGAAACCAAGACACTCAAAGATGTGGATAGCAAAGACTGAACAAGTGAACACAAGTGAAGTTAATTGTTGCAAAAATAATTGCAGTCATGTGACAAACATAGTATAAAATTTCTCAGACGGCTTTAGAGAAATGTACAGTAAATAAGCATCTTGGATAAAGAAAGATACATCTGGTTAGAGATCGATGAGAATCAATGGGCATATCCAAGGGTTGTTTGAAAAATATGAGCTACAATTGCGCAGTGTTCCAGTAGGACAACGACATCTGCAACAACAACATTCTGATGTACAAAAATGATATACATGACATCCTATAGATATAACAAGAGGAAATACCTTGTCAAAAAGAGCTAAACTTTTACCAAAGGGGGAGAGCAGTCAGAAGCAGAGAGAGAAGAGTACCAGGGGGAGCCATTCAGTTATGACAAGAAAAGGTTGATGAAAGAGTCCTAGTAAGAGAGGTGAGAAATATTGAGTATACTACATAGGACATAGTTGAAGATGAAGATGAATAGGTCCAAGAATCCAATATTTCATTCCAAGACCAAGTGCATCCCCATAAAATACCATTTTCTGAGAGAGCAGGTCACCAATAGTATTGTTCAGGTTCATTACATTCCAGCCACATAACAAATTTCAAACATATTTACTAAACCCCTAGCCAAGACACCATTTGAAAATCTTCGTCGGAAGCTGGGTGTCATCCCTTCTCTCACCTAAGAGCATCCATCCTGTCAAGGGGAGTATGTGTTGGTTAAATATCTGATACCTCCGAAAAGTACTGCAACAACTCAGGGGGAGCATGTTTTCTTTGACATTGATGTCAAAGGGGAAGAAAAGGAGTGGTTTGGATGATACAGTTGGAGGTCCAAGAATAATAGCGCAACATTTTAGGGTTTCCATCAATTCCAAAGGGGGATATTGTTGGCATGTTTACAGGAATAATGTGTTTGTCATTGATGGCAAGAAAAACAACAACGATGGCATGATTATAGGCAGAGTGTGCAATGACGAAAAATAGGAAAGCAACAATGATAACATCCAGAATGGCAAGACCATGAGAAATCGTTGTATACAAGTTCAGGAGGAATAGTAAGGAGCATGCCCAGGATTCCTTAGAATCCATGAGTTTGCATAAGGAATCAAAGATTAGGAGGAATAGCGCAGAGTTACATGCAGAGCGCAAATGTGTGCCAGGGTCGAGGTTAACTTCATTGCCAAATCTCAGGAAAGATAGTGTTTTCAGAAACGCAGATGAGTCCCAAAGTCATCAGGACTCATAGAAGGATCAAAGGTCGAGGCCTTTGACACTTAGAAATTATTCCAAGTCGGGAGGAAGCATAAGCTCCGGAGGAGGAGCGACAGTGGTCGTTGGATCGAACACTATGAAGACTCTGGACTGTTAGATTAGAGTCCAAACAAGAGGAACGAGTGCGCAAGAGAGGAACAAATCCCATCCATTGGATCTGAGTGCAAAGGACCAACAACCATTAGATCCAGTGGATTTGCGAGGAGGTTACCGTTCGGGGAATCTCACTTTGGAAGAATTGGCAACTTGAAAGTTGAATTACCCAAAGCTCAAAATCTGAAATGAATGTCGACCATCGGATCTGGAGAAAATGCGATGACCATCGGATTGAATTAGTGGAAGGACAGGATAAGCAAGGGCTGAGATCTGAGATCATGATCACCTGAATATCCGTCAGTCATCGGATCGAATTAATTGAAGGGTAAGTTAAACAGGGATAACGAGTTGAGAATTTGATTATCCGAATACCCGTCAACCATCGGATCAAACGTAAATTTCCATCATCCATTGGATCATTCTAAGTGGAAGGACATGATAATATAGAAGAGCTGCATCACAGATAGATCGGGTCATTGATATAAGATCTTGATCCAACGAACATCATTTGTTTCAGGTATAAAGATGTGAGGAGGTTAAGCTCCATAGAAATCACTTCGAGAGTTTAAGTTTGAGATGGAAATCCCCGAAGTCCGAATACCCAGAGAGCCGAAATGAATCCTTGACCGTCGGATCGTTCGAAGTAAATCTCAATCGTCAGATCATCCGACGAATATTTCAAGTGTTAGATCATCTGAAGTGAATCTGGGCCATCTGATCTAGAGCGTCAGTTTGAGATTTGAAATCTCTGAAGTCTAGAGACCCAGAGAGACGAAATGAATCCTCGACCATAGGATCATCCGAAGTAAACTTCAGCTGTCAGATCACTCTAAAGTGGAAGGATGGGATAAGATAGAAGAAGGGCACGCTAATCTCAGTGGCTGAGAATCGGGCACTCAGATCTACAGTTGACAGGGCAGATCAGACCCCCCTGACCTTTTTTCCTTTAACCGTGGGGGAGGGGTTCGAGTTGGTGGTATTTTAGATGTGGGACCCTCATATGTGTCACCTTCCTGTTAACTCGGACCCCCCTCGCTCATTTCCACTTACCTCCAAACACCCCCTCCGAGTAAACCACCAAACCATTCATACATACCACCTCTGTGTTCCAATGTCACACTCCACTACCCGCTACATGTTACACTCCACTACCGTGCTCTGCCTCCACACTCCACTACACTGCCCACACGTCTCACCCATGTCAACAAACCACCTCAGCAAGGACACGAGTCATCCGATCTGAAATATCACTTCGGCTGTATTCTCAACTGTTGATCATAGTACAATGGAAGGATAGTGTAAGTTTGAAAATTTGAAATCCTGAAGTTCCGAAGGGAAAAGTTTCGACAACCGTCTATCTCAATGTTTGATTAAGTCCTAGATGTCGGATTGAACAATGAAAGGATGGGTGTAAATATCAAATCTGAACCATCTGTTCAGGAGCCCCGTCAAGATCTTGAGATCGACAGTCCCATCGCATTACAGGGCTAGAACATGCTCAGTTCTTAATTTTTCATAAGCAGGCCACAATCGAAACCACGATTTTGGAGAAAGGATGTGTGGAGGCTCGTAGTGAATTGCGGGGAGAAAATCGGGTTGCCCTCAAATCTCTTATGGATGCACCCACAATCGTGTGGTCATGTGAAGTTCATATCCCAAGTTCATATCATGGAACGGAGCTAGCGCTCACTAAAATGATATCGGGAAGCGCCTTTTGAATCAATGTTTGGTCACAGTCGATGGTCACATGAAGGAAGGGGCTTAGAAGCCAAAGAAGCCAAAATGACTCTCTGTAACTGACATAATGGAGTGATTGTATCTACTAGATAATTCAAAGAGCTTTAGGGTGATCTCCTGAGAAGCTGAAGAGTCTCGAGGTAACTACCAGTGGAATGAAGACTCGTCATAGAGACAATTGACAGATGGAAAAGCCTCGAAGACTGTAACTTCCAGAGAAGTGTTAGAACAATATTTGCCTCACCCTATGAAATATTTCAGAGAGGGCCTTACTCCATTTCCCTATGCAGACTTGATTTCCCTGACTGATGAATCCAGAGACAAAAAGAAATATTTTTCCACTTGTATGCACCTTGCAAGATATACAACATGTGTATACACTGACCGCTCCACTACAGCCTGCATACATCAGGATTTGTTCCAAAAAATAAAAATTAAATGTCAGGTTTCCATGTCACGGAAAGAGATATCTAATCCTTGGCCTTCCATATACTAGAAACGTTCCAAATCGGCCCTTCAGTTTCATTTTGAAGGCTATAAAGAAGCCAATTCCGAGCTATGGAAAAGAGAGAGAATTCAACTTTGAGAGAAAAGAAACTCTGGAGAAATTATTAATTCATTAATAAGTCTTCATCACTTTGTCCTTTAAGTCTGAACACTATGTTCAGCTCCCAAGCTCTTCCCCTATTGATGGATAACCTCTATGTCTCCCTTATAGGATCTTACCTTTGGTGGAGGATTAAAGTGGTGGAGGCCCAGTTGGAAGGAACTGGGTTTCTTGGTTTCGAACCATGCCGACAATGAAGTCTGTAATGTTTTCACTACTGCTGATCATTTATTAATAGAAATACTCCTTTCCCATCCAATTGATATCTTATGAATATATGTATTATGATCCATGGGCATGTTTGTTTTGTATACTAATGGATTATGCTATTTGTTGTGTTGACCTTTTATAGTATCACTACATGCTTGCTCTTCTTGTTTGTTGAGAACTTGTTGCAGGTATAAATATTTGGGTCGAAGTGCTCAATGGTGGACATCATCAAACGTTTGGATGAGGTAGGCCTCTTTCTTACCTCCTTTTCACATTAGTTTATATAACATATGCTAGAATTGAGTCAATTTCTACAGTCACTCCTATCTGTTGTGGTTCACCCTAGCCATAGAGAGATTTTCCTCGTAACATAATTAACAACCATACTGGGGATCTTCTTTCTTAGGGTTTGAAGTACTTTTCTCCTTAGATTTCTCTCATTTCTATTATGGTTCTTGTCGTGTCATTGCTTGACAGCTCCTGTTCACTCTGGGTCTGAGTTTTCAACCTTTATCCCTTGCCTAGCCTTGTTCCAAAGCATATACATGTCTTTTTTCTTGACAGTCGCGTACACACACGTGCTTTCTCATTGCAAGCTGCGTATATACGCTCTGTTTTCCCAAACAATCGCATACACCTTTTTTCCTTTCCTATTTGCTTGGTCTGGTGTTTGTTGGGTGGGATTTGATGCTTGTTGAGCCTTCTTAGGTCTCTGTAGTGCCTGTTGAGTACCCGTGGGATGACAACAAACCCTCTTTTGGTTGAATTTTTGGGCGAAGTTTTTCTCTTCATATTTTCATTTTTATTGTCTTTGTACATTGGGATGGGTGCTTTGATACTTGATATCCTTCTTGAGTTAGCTTTCTTTTATACACAGTAGGTTTATATATCAAGTTACTTTTCAATCCATGCATTTTGAGATTTGATATATTGAAAATACTAAAAATAGGCATTTTTCATTGCTTGGATTTTTTGTCTTTTGAGTTTTTTATCATTAGCTTAGTGCATACAGTGAAAGATTGCATCTTTACTTTTGAATCGCATATTTGAATTTGAAAATTGCATCTTTTTTTAGGAGCATATCATTCATCAAAAGTTGAAGTTATGACTTTGTGTTACTTTCATATTTACTTTTCTTGCAGAGTCATAACATCATTGGTTTCATCACCATATACCTTTTTGAGTAATCACAGCCATAAAATCAATGCTATAATTTAAAATTTATTAGTAGCGATTGTATTTTCTAGGGTGCACAAACTAGCCTAGGATTTAGTGCCTTGGCATATGATTTTGTGAGTAAAATTCTCCAAGGCAATTAAATCAACATATGTGTCTGAGTCAGGGAGTAGAAAAATCCATTGTATAATTGGTAAGATCATGAGGCTTCGCTCACACCGGAGTTAATCACGAGGTCACGTGAAGTTGGTTGAATGGATATCCCTCGGATACTCGCCTAGTGTCATAGATATTTCTGTGGATTTATTCGTATTTGGGGATCTTGCTAGTTCCCATACCTCCATGAGAGGCGATGCTTTCAAGGTTTCAGGATTTGCTACCCTGCCCATACTGTGATCTAGACTCATGACTTCTCACCTGTGCATCGGTTATACAATGGTTTAATAGTTTCTTGACTTATGTATCTCATAGGTTACTTGCAGGGGTTATTCTGCAAGTACCCTGGGTCAGATAGGGGTCGGACAACACACAACCTTTATGGAGGATTACCTCTCGGGGGGGGTTAGACCGACTAGTTTTTAAGCCCATGAGGGCCCCTATAACTAATTATGTTACCTTCAATCTTTAACAGGGAGTCTCAAGTCCCTCCTGGACGAGACATACCTTCTTTAGGGAGGGAGGCCACTCAGCCACTTTAGCTCATTTACATGCATATTGGCCATTTGAATTTTGGTGTGCTCTTTGCTTACTAGTTGGCCTTAAGAGTTTATTCTGAGTTTTCTTTATCATGGATAATGGAGTCCCTGCATAGATGATTTTAGGGGCTAAATTTCGCTCATGGGCTAATTTTCCATGGTTTTTCCAAAAACGAGATTCGCTATTTTAAAAATGATTTGCCCAAATTCTATAGGAAAAAATTATTTTACCTTAAAAATCGCCAAAATTTTATAAAAACTATATAAAATCCTTATGAATTTGAATATTTTTACAAAAATATCACCAAACATTTATAGTTGGCATATGAAGGATTAGTAAGATTCGCCAAGGTTTCTACATTTAAAAAAAAAATTCTATCCTTAAAATCATCCCCGAGTCCCTGTTGCTCCCTCATTTACCGCTATCTACCCCATAGTACCTACTCAGTTCATGGGGATGAATTATCTTGTTTCTTATAATGGTATGCAAAATTATCATACTTAGTCTACACCTTGGGCCTCTAGCCAGGTTTTTGTTGATATTCCCTCACCCATGCAATCGTCTCCTTGGTCCACTTATATGAATCCTAGCATTGGATATGGGGGAACCATGGCCCCGATGCCTACATCCTCGTTTGATATGAGTCATATCCCTCAACCCTCTTTCACAATGGGAGGTTGGAACCTCCCCTCTTATGGATCCAATCCTAGTTATGCTCCTTCAGGAGCCAATACTCAGATGGATACTTATTCTACTTATTACACTCCATCCATGTATCCTCCATCTACCACATCATTTCCTTTGAACACTTTCTCCATGGAAAATCCACATATATCCCCAGGTGTCTCTCATGGGGAGAATCAGTTTTACGGTTCGGGCTATCCTCTTTATGGAACCCCTTCACAAGGGGGAAACATATATCATCACTCGAATATTCCCTATCATACTTCTGTCTCTTCACAGACTTTAGTGATGATGCCTATTCAAACCTCTATGAATCAATTAAATGGAGGATATTACCTTCTCGGACAGGGACAGAGGATAAACCAGGACCCCTCCTGGCCTGCTATATTTCAAAGTCAATCTTTCCCTGGACCTTTAAATGCCAAAGCCTACTACTAGCCCAGTTACTGTTAGTCATATTGGAGCTCCATCACCAAACTCTGTCAATTATGTTGAGGATGGGTCAACTATTCATGCTAGTCATGTTGACAGTCCTCTCCCAGCCTCTGTCGATCATGCTGGGGGAACCTTTATTATCAATGCCGCATATCCAACCTCTGTACAAGATGACTCTCCCACATCTACCTATCATGTTGAGAGTATGTCATCAGCCTTTGTGAATGATGATGGACACATTGAGAAACCTAGATGTCTCAGATGTAAACCTAAATTCCTTTGTAGGACTTGCAAAGGAAATCACCTTACTCTTCTATGTCCAGTTACCGTCGAGATAAAAAAAGCATGGGGCTCGCACAAGGGCCCTTAGGATTCTAAGGCATCTGTGGTTTCTCCTCACACTACTTCCCTCTTGATTGACATGGTGGTAACACCACTACAATCTCCTCTTGACCTCACCCCTGTAGTCAAGGGTAATGTGTCTTGTTGACATGAATCCTCTTCATCCTAGAGTTGAATAAGTGGTTGTACCAGTGCAATCTCTGGTCAATCCTACTCTCCTCGCAGAGAGTGATGCATTGTTCGATCATGTTATCGACATTCTTGATCTGGTACTTTCTAAACAAGAGAGAGTTTTCCTTTCACCAAGTCCTGTTCCTCCTGGTTTTGAGGAGATCACCTTTGACTGGGATAGTCCTATAGGGTATCCAATACCCCTGCCTATGTATTTTCCATTAAGAGACATGGTCCGATATATCCCAGAGACTATATACTCAGTTAGTGATTTATCCTCCTTGACTTGGAGAGATTTAGGTTTTCCCAAGCTTATGTCGGCTATTCGTAAGATACTGACATTCCGCAGAAGGCTGATATGGGAGCCTTGGACTCCCCCCTTACCTACCAATTAGAACAGCGTCAATGAGTCTCAATTAATCTCTTTTCTGACTCATGTAAAAAGAGAAAATATTTTTGAGTGATTTGTCCCTTTCACACTCGTTAAATTGGATTTGAAAGATCATGAGTCTTAGTTGATCTCTTTTCTGACTCGTTACCAAAAATAGAAAATATCGCCAAGTGAACTTGTCGTTTTCACGCTCATAAATCAGATTTCAAAAGACGTCTACTTGGCACAAGTTTATCCCTTTTTCACACCAAGTAGACTAAAAGACATAAAAATTAAGGGACATTTTTTGGTGTTAAGTTGTGATTGCATCTCATGCCCCTACTTGCAGTATTGAGCCTATAGCCAGTTCTCACTTTGTGTTATAAACCGTTTTCCTCATCATTTTTTCATCCTCAATTAAGCAGAGCCTCGTTTATATCCTTCGCAATTTGACACCCTATACCTAGGAGGGAACATCCCTCGAGTGTCCATCTCCCGCATGCACTTCCCTGCATTGAGCATAGGTATGTTCCACTGTTGGAAATATTTTTTCTTACTTGCGACACCTATTTCCTCCTCTGTATCATAGCATTCATTTGTTATGAAAAAACAAAAAAATACGGGCGGGAAGGGAGTAATATATTATATTTGGAAGCGGTCGTGTCGCCTTTGAATAGAGCACAAAGTTATTTGATTCCATTCGTCATAATTTTTGGATTAGCATGGCCATAAGAAGTTGAACTCGTTACAGAGCCTTCTCTTTTGACGGGTTACTCTTCCAGTCCCTACAGAGAACTTCATTGATGCCTCCTGCATCTCATGATTTTATCATTGGGTCTATGCCGCCAGATTCCACCATATATATCATGCTCTTTCTCAAAGGAAGCCTATCGACCCATGTCGGCCACTCCTCAGAACCCTTGACTTTTCATGTCATCCATACCCTCAATTCGTCTCATAATCACATGATACTTTATTCCTATCATTCACCCTGGCCCTACTTTCATCATTGGTAGGTAACCTTGAACCCAACAGTCGACATTTCATCATTGGTCATTGACTGGGTGGTTTCCCTTTTGTTTGACAACAAGACATCTATTCACACATTAGGATTTGTGCAGTGTCTTGGATGCCATTAGCCTTATTGGTGGTTTCCTCACCTTTGTCAATAGTTTTCATCATTGGCTTCTATTCAAGGGGTCTTTTTCGTGTACCGCTTGCACTTGGAACACGTGAAAGATGCACAGGTTTGTTGGTTTGTGAACTTGTTCTTCTTCCGATTCCCACCAAATCATGAAGCTCTTTCTTTATACCTCGTGCTGACCAATGAGAGATGCCTTAATGCTCTCCTTTCAGTGGGTCTCTTTCCATCGACATCAGCCCATTATCTGGAAATGAGACCTAGAGTCTTATGAGTACCTCGAGGCTTACAATCATCAGTGGCAGGCTCTCTCGCCATCGATAGTTTGTAATACATCAATGTCTCCTAATCATTGGATTCTTCAGGTGTTTGACACTGACTCCTCTATTCACACTTGTAAGAATGTACTTGGTGCCTTGATACCTACTTTGATTATCGGTAGGTTGTCTCGCGTTTGTTAACGATATACTTCAATGACCGGTAATCAAATGATGTCTCATTGTGTTCGACCTCAACTTCTTTATTCACATGATGTAGACTTGCACCTTTGGCAGATTGTGTAGAATACTCAAAGACATTAATATGTGGCCGCAACTTTTCTGAGTTGTTGCATCCTTTTCATTGGACCAATACCTATATGACTTCAGTGATCATGGGAGATCATATTGTACTCCATGGTATACAAATATCTTCAGTTTGGTTTTGAGACTATTTCTACTGGGCCTTGTTCATGACTATGAAAACTATAAGCATATGACCGCATTTGTATTTTCCTATTCATGGCCACAGACATTTATATGGTATATTTTTCACATGGATCTGCAGTGTATTTTGGAAGCCATGTATGCAAAGTCAGTGCAGATTGTAATGAGAAATTGAGTTCATCCAGCTGGTTCTCTACCACTCCACTTCTGGGTTATTTATAATGTATTTCGGCCATCGCAGATACTCCTCCAACCTCACACATTATGGGGCATCTATTAGAAAAATATTTTCCTCACCCTATGCAATCTTGCATAGAGGGCCTTACTTGATTTCCCTATGTAGACTTACTTTCCCTGATTGATGAATCCAGAGACAAAAATAAATAATTTTCCACTTGTACGCACCTTGCAATATATACAACATGCATATACGTTGGCTACTCCACTACAACCTGCATACAAAGGGATTTGTGCCAGAAAATCAAAATTAAATGTTGGGTTTCCATGTCACGATAGGAGATCTCTAATCCTTGGCCTTCGATATACTAGAAACATTCTGAATCGGCCCTTCAGTTGCATTTTGAAGGCTATAAAGAAGCCAATTCCGAGCTATGGAAAAGAGAGAGAATTCAACTTTGAGAGAAAAGTTACTCTGGAGAAATTATTACTTCATTATTGAGTCTGCATCTTTGTCCTTTAAGTCTGAACACTGTGTTCAACCCCCAAGATCTTCCCTTATTGATGGAGAACCTATTTGTCTCCCTTATATGAGCTTGCCTTTGGTGGAGGATTGAAGTGGTGGAGGCCCAGTTGGAAGGAACTCGGTTTCCTTGTTCTGAACCGTGCCGACACAGAAGTCTGTAATGTTTTCACTTCTGCTGATCATTTATTAATAGAAATACTCCTTTCTCGTCCAATTGATATCTTGCGAATATATGTACTATGATCCATGGGCATGCTTGTTTTTTATATTAATGGATTATGCTATCTAATGTGTTGACCTTTTATATTATCACTACATGCTTGCTCTTCTTGTTTTTTGAGAACTTGTTGCAGGTATAAAGCTTTGGGTCGAAGTGCTCAATAGTGGACATCATCAAACATTTGGACGAGGTAAGCCTATTTCTTATATCCTTTGCACATTAGTTTATATATCATATGATGGAATTGAGTCGATTTCTACAGTCACTCATGTATGTTGTGCTTCACCCTATCAATAGAGAGATTTTCCTCGTAACAAGAAGCCACAGAATCTCAGGATAACGACCACTGATGAAGAACATACTCAGCATGATCACCAGAGAGAAGAAAGAGTTAGATGTATGATTTGGCAGGGGACTTGGCATGATAAATATACGCAGAACAAAGAAGAGATGGTTGCTTCTATTGAGAGTTATTCATGCGGGTAGAAGCATGATATGTGTAGTAGCTGAAAGGCACAGAAGAGGCGTAGCACATAGAATGGAAAGAATACACAAAGCATAAAGCGCAGAAGAAATACATAGAACAAAAGGATATCTGAGAGAGGAAGAGAAAGCCGAGGTGCGCATGCAGAGACAGAGAAGAAGATCATAAAGCTCAAGAAGATGTGAGCAGGAAGACACTGTTGCAGGCAGAGTAGAGAAGTGTAGCAGAACGATGATGAGACCAGTAAGCCATTGATAAATACTGTATCATTGTGATAAATTTATGAAAAGCAAAGATTTATATTTCAGGGTGGTGGGGAGGTGCTAGGGGGGACTATTGTCCTCAGAGTTTCAAGTGGGTTCTTGAACACAGGGAGTTGTAGCTTCCGTCTGGTTGCAGCCAGAAAAAATAGGGTGGCAGGGTGGTGCAAGGGAGAACCATTGTTCTATGTTATACAGGTTGATGCTTCTGTGACTGGAAGTTGATGCTTCCATCCAGTTGGTGCT
The DNA here is from genome assembly GCA_009831015.1 of Picea engelmannii. Taxonomy (NCBI): domain Eukaryota; kingdom Viridiplantae; phylum Streptophyta; class Pinopsida; order Pinales; family Pinaceae; genus Picea; species Picea engelmannii. The sequence continues at coordinate 126,749 of ML799754.1, forward strand.
GGAACACTCAAGAAGTTGGTTATTTCATCCAATTGGTGCTGGAACACTTAGGGAGTTGGTGATTCCTTCTAATAGGTACTAGAGAAACCATAGAGTTGTTTCTCTCAAAAGTTGCAGCTTGTAAAACAGAGGTGGTAGCCTCACAATGAGTTGGTTCTCATAAGAATGATAATGGACAATAAATAAATATTACTTATCATATCAAGAAGAAGAGGTTTTTCCCTTTATTGGGTTTCCTCAGGAAATATTTGTCTCTATATATTTCATGTGTGTGATTGATGTTCAATATTCTATTTATTACTTCCCTGCATTATTATGATCATCATTGAGTGTTCTGTAAAGAGTTTAAAATGGCCATAATTGTTTAAGCACAGTAACAACTGATTCACCCCCCCTCTCAATTTTCCAACATCTTATTAGTCTTATAGCATGTATGATATCAGGTCTTGTTGTTGTTGCATATAACATGCTACCAACCATTGATTTGTACATGGTTTGGTATACCTTTGGTGAATTATCATCTAAGATTAGTTTGCATCCTATAACCATGGGAGTGTGGACACACTTACCACACTTAGAGGGGGGGGTGAATGAGTGTGGGGCTCTTTTTCCCAAAACTTCCCTCTTGCACAAAAACTCATCAATTAGCATTCAACATTTATTCATTACCCATTGTTGTCATTTATAACCAGTTAGATGTAGACACATATCAACAACATATATCAACAATATATCATCAACAAGTCATCATCACAATGGACACAAAGAATACAAGATGTATGTACAATTTTCTTTTTATTACGGACTACAATCCTTGGGTTTATCAGCAACAACTGAATAGAGTACAACTCTACAAGAGCACCAGCTCTATATGCAAGACTCATCTTACATTCTCAGCACCAACTGAGATGAGGCAACACTCCTCAACAGATATCAATCTTTCAACATGTACGCAACCTGTCAGTAGTGCAGACCGTGTGTGCACGCGCTCTGGCTCACTATAGCCCGCGTGTGAACGCAGCCAGTGTATGATGTAACAAGCATATGCTTCTGAGTAACTAGGGTTTTACTTTGCTTCACATGCTCAAATCCTCTACAACTTGCAATAACTTTCTCTTCTATCTTCCACTATACAAAATGACCCACAACCAGTCACAACACATCCAAGCTCTCCAATAGCTTTCTCATGCTCCACAATAAATCAATATGCATGTTATCTCAATCATGCATAAATAACTAGTATACCATAGCAATCATGTCACTACTGAATCACAAGAGTGTTTCTCACTCCATCCACCAAATCAACCAAATTGAGCCACATCATAGAAGCCATACCAAGAATTCCCTAAGCATTCACAACATATCAAACAATAACATCTATCAAGACAATAATGTAACCATACCAGTGTCTTAGTGATAGATCTGAGGCCATAGAATGCAGATCTGGAACCTGCCTCATCATCCAAGAGCTTGGCACCAACTCAAACACAAATCTCCATGAGGTTATTCAGTCCATGCTCCTTGTACACAGTCAACCCGCATGTACACTCACCCTATACACAACCAGCTCGCGTGTACATGCACCATATACACAGACAGCCCGCGTGGGCATCAGAAAATAGGGTTTTCTGTGAATCCGAGACTTTTACCATCAAGATCTCCGACATAGCCGAAACTTTGATGCATCCATGAGATCCTCCTCTCGCTCTCTTCCTCAGAATAGATCTTCAATCATGCTCAAGAGATCCACACCAATAAGATTCTCTCACAAGAAGCTCTCCATCAATACTCCAAAAGAGGCTCTCCATTTATCCACAAGGATTCTCACCAAATGTACATTTTACAAGAGATATTAGCTTCTTATTTATACTTTCATATTCTAGGTCACTTAACCCATTTTTAGGTTACTTAACCCATTTCTAGGTCACTTAACCTATTTTCCTTATTTCATGGTTAACCACTTTCCATGAATAGAAAGTTATCCAATACTTATTTTTATTATACCATTGTGTGATCTCACCATGAAAACCTGCAGAAAATAGTGTTAGAACTTGCAATAAATAATGTCAGACCCTGGAATATAGAGTTATACCATCACATCAAACTCCAAGCCATGTGCATTGCCTTTTTCCCAAGGCTTTATAACAGACACGCGACCTGCTGCACAACTGAGCACGTGTGTACATGACCTATTCAAGGTCAGCATGCGTGTACACACGACTGTCACCACTGTTACCTGTGTGTGCTTTAGTAAATGACACTTTTGAACTTCCCTTCAATCTTTCATTCTGATCTGGCTGCTTTGTCTTCTTCACCCACTTCTGTAGATGACCCTTCTCTTCAGAACTTGAGCTCTGAGTATCCATCTTTTCAAAGATGTCTCACTTTCTTACTTCATTTCTTCTTCTATCCATGCTATGTGAATTCCTCATCATGGACTTTCTTCTTGTGTTCCAACACTCCTAGGATTTGTGGCCAAATCCACTACAGCTATAGCATCTCATAGAGTTACAGTGAACATCAATATGTCCTACTTGATCACATCTCCAACACCTTGTGGTGTTATAGAATCTTCCATTATATCTCCTTTCATAAGATCTACATTCAAAATATTTGTGACCATATCCATTACATGAATAACAATTCCCATGAAAAATACTTTCATACCTTTGCTTTG
>ML799754.1:133228-146837 GCA_009831015.1 Picea engelmannii
TTCTAATCTTGCCACTAGGGAAAATGTCTCCTCAAATTCAATTCCTTTAACTTGGGAATATCCCTTGCATACTAATATGCCTTTATTATTTATAATATATCCATTTTCATTAATTTTATTCTTTATAATCTGTCCCTATCACATTTTTTTCTTTTGGTGTTGGGACCAGTTCCCAGGTCTTATTTTTCTCTATTTGGTCAAGTTCTTCATTAATTGATTTTATCCAATCTTCATTCTTGTTGAATTTTTAAAATGATTTGGGTTCTACTAGAGAAAGAATTTCATGTTATGATTCAAATGTAAGTTTTTTTCTAGTTTCTACTACTGCGTTTTTATCCCCTATGATTTGGATTTCAGGGTGATACTTTTGAACTCTTTTTGATGGAGATTTTGGAAAGGGTGTTTGTTCCTCATCCTTTTCTTCATCAGTTTGTGGTTCATTCTCTTGTAGATCTTTCGCATATTATTCATTTTGCGATTCATCATATTCTTCATCATCATTAGTTTTTCTCCATTCATCAATTTTTTATTTATCTTGACATTTGATTTTTCTCAATTTTAGATCATCTCCTTTTACATTTTCACTTTCCACTATTTTGTGAAATCTAAAATCTTATATTAGAGCATATGTAAGCCTTTTTGTTTTGTGAGTAACCAGGAAATATCCCCTCATATGATCCGGAATAAAATTTTCCTAGGTTATCATCATCCCTCTTAATATAATATTTTCTCCCAAAGACTCTGAAGTGTTTGAATGATGTTGGTCTACCAAACCATAACTCATAAGGTGTCTTGTCATGGTTAACTCTAAGTTGTGCTCATTTTAGTATGTGAATTTTTGTATATATTGCATCTCTCCAAAACTTATCTGAAAGTTTGGCTTCATTCAACATTGTTCTTGCATCCTCTTGAATAGTTCTTTTTTTCCTTTCAACAACTCCATTCTGTTGAGGAGTTCTTGGAGATGAAATTTTTTTCTTGATTCCATGATCTTCACAAAACTTATTGAATTATTTAGACGTCAATTTACCTCCATTTTCTGATCTCATACATTTTATCTTGAGATTTGTCTCATTCTCTACATAAGCTTTGAATGCCTTAAAATTTTCAAATTCCTCTAATTTTTCTTTGAGGAAGTATACCTAGGTCATCCTTGCATAGTCATCAATAATAAACATGAAGTAATGTCCCCCTTGTATACTTGTAGTCCTAGTAGGTCCACAAAGGTCAGTGTGAACAAGCTCCAAGGGTCTTAATGTAGAGTATTATTTTGTCTTGAATATGACTCTCGTCTACTTCCCAAGTTGGCAATGCTCACAGACAAGGTCTAAAGGTTTTATAACTTTTGGTATGTCCTTCATTGCTTCCTTTCTACTAGATTTGATAATATTGTCAAAGCTCAAGTTTCCCAATCTTTTGTGCCACAACCAACTTTCATCTACTTCACTCATGTAGCATTTTTCTTCTTCTTCAATATCTAAAATATATACATTACTTTAGGTTATTGGTGAAATAACTACTAATTTTCTTGATACTTCCTTTATGATTTCAATATTCCGGGAGTAAAAAGTGAGTATATGTCCTTGATCACAAGTTTGTATTACACTTAGAAGATTGGGCTTCATATTTTCAACTAGGAGCACATTTTATTCTTTATTTTTCTTTTTTCCCAAAGTGACTGTGCCTTTTCCAATTATTTTGGTAGATACATTATATCCAAATGTGACACTTCCTTTTTCCTTCTTTGTCATATTGATAAATTTTCTTTTATCTCTTGTCATATGCTTAGAGAATCAACTTTCAATATACCATTGAAACGTTTTGTTCTTGGCATACAAGGCTAATTTACATTCTGTACCTTTTCTTCCACATGTTTTTCTTTCCATATCTTTTTATCTTTATTGTTGGGAATAATTTTCTTCAAGGATTACAATTACAATCTACATTCATTGACTTTATGACCATAATCGTTGAACTTGTGACATTCAACATTGTAGTATTGTAAAGGAGAGAATGAATTATAATTTCTTTTCTTAGCATTATTCTTGTTGTTCTTATATCTTTGGACATTTTTAGGACTATACTTTCTTTAGGATTTACAATGTACTTCCTTATGTCCAAAATTATTTCAAGAGTAGCAATATCCAAGGAAGATATGTTGATATCTATTAGGGGGGTTCCTTCTAGTCACTGTATTATTTTTGTATTCTTTTTCTTTTGTAGGGGGTACCTATTTCTGTTTATTAAGAACACTCTTTAATGGTACCATATTCCCCTTGTTATCTTCCCCTTTTAAGGGGATTCTAAGCATATCTACATAATTGATTGTTTGTTTGTTAGTCTTATATTTTACAGAGGTTAAATCTCGATAATATCCTAGTCTTGTCTTATTGTTTGATGATCTTTGACTATTAACAATGTCTTTCAAGATTTTTTTGTTGGATTATTGAGAGGGGGGGTGAATCAGTAATAGAGAAATCTAATCCTTTTTAACCACAAATTTCAAGTGTTATATCAATGTAGCATTATCATCCAATAGTTTTAGAGTAAATAAACGATGAAAAAATGAACAATCATACACATACACAGTACACCAGTGTTTTTACATGGAAATCCAAAAAGGGACAAAACCACAAAATGCCTTTTCTTATATGTATTTAAGAATGACATTCATTGGAAGCACCAACTTCCTTTGTTTTCCAACTACAACTGAAAGGAGGCTCCAACCCCCTATTTTCTTAGGATACAACCTGAGGGAAGCTCCAACTCCCTGATTCTTTGGCTACAACCAGAAGGAGGCTACAACCCCCTATGTTCTTTGACTACAACCGGAAGGTGGCTACAACCACCTGTCCTTGCCCCGTCCAATTGCCCTGAAATATAAGTAGAATGATGGAACAACTGTCACACTATCACTGTGAGATATATTGTTGTAAACTTGTACCAATCAACCTGTAATCAACCTGTATCATAAACAAGTGCATCAACCATGCACCAACCTGTACCAAACAACCTGTAATCAACTTGTACCATAAATAAGTGCATCAATCATGCACCAAAATGTACCTCAACTTGTACCATCAACGAGTGCATCAAACATGCACCAAATATGTACCAATCATGCATCAAATACACATAAAATATGACTCATCAATATGTACCAACATTATTAACTATAAAACTCATGTATGTGCCAACTCATCAACTACTTGTCTCAACCATGTACCCAACATGTACCTCAACCAAAATCCCTCACCAATTTCATCATCCAAATATGATTTGTAGCTCTATAAAAAACCTAGTGTATATGATCACATACCTACAAACCTTCCTTAAATTTAACAACAAAAGACTATCATTTTCATCAAACTTTACTTTAGTCTCACATGACTAATTTTAGATTAGTCAACAACCCTAACTTGAAATAGTAATAACTATGTACCTATAATGAATAAAGATTTAAAAATGGTACACAATGTTCTTCAGTGTCCTTTATGCAATTCCTCTAGATTTCACTACTTGGAACCTCTCAGAAAAGGAGTTATAGCAAAAATGGCATACATTGTTGAATTCTGGCTTATTCTAGAGAAAAAACTTGTGGAGCGTGCCCCACACATAATATTTGTTGCATGGATTTGAAAATGGTACAAAAAATACTGCAGAATGTACTCTAACCAATACATTTGTATTACTGAAGTTGGATCTGTTATGAATAAGTTATGACGTTTTTACCTGAAACACCTATTTTAGACTAGTTGCAGGACTAGCCACAAACCCTATTTTCCACGGTGTGTAACTCGAAAAATACAATTACCCACAAGTTGAAATGTTTATCACATCTACTTGGATATGTTTCCTCAATGACCTCCCAATTACGCGGTCTAAGTCATTCTAGAAAAAAACGTTATTGCGAAAATGGTGAGATGACCTGTAAATAACATACCTTAGAAAGCATCATCAAAAGAATTTATCCTCCCTTCAATTTCAGCCTTCTTTGCTTCACCTTCCCTCTGAAATTCGGTTTAGATATCCTTTGGTTACCTCACTCACTTGTAAATATTCAATATTCTCAATTGTGATTAAAATGATAGAGTCTTGCCTCTTATTTATACTTCCATGTAGCTTCCTCAAGGGGTTACCTAAAATCATCTTAACTTCTTAACTCACTTTCCTTATTTTATGGTTAACCCACTTCTAACCAATTGTCCATTTAGTAATTTATCCATTAAATTTATTATTTAAGTAATTTATTTTTTATCCACTTTGACTTATAGTACACTCATCACTTCACTTTATTATTTACCTTCTAAAATCTCTTAAACCACTTTCCTTATTTTAGGGCTAACCCACTTCTAACCACTTGTCCACTAAGTAATTTCTCCATTAACTTTATTATTTAATTAATTTATTTTGTATCCACTTTGAATTATAGTACACTCATCACTTCACTTTATTATTTAAATAATTTCTTCTTTGCAACCAATTTGACTACTTTGACCTTTTGGGGCTTCTAGATGACTCATGAGGGTTCTCCAACTTCACATGGCCATAAATCTCTAACCGTGAGGAGTTATGTGACGTTACACATACCACCAGAAATGGAATGACATGTAATATCCATCCAGAATAGTCTTACCTTCAAATATATTAAAACTCATACCATTATACATCAAACAAACTTGGGTCCATTACCCAAACCTTTGTGCTACCGAAATTCACTACTAGACTTTCTTCAAGGGTTGAAATCAATGACAACCAAGCCAAATAATCAACAATATCCCCCTTTGGAATTGATGGCAACACTCTAATGAAATACTAAAGTCATATCACTCATGCTCCCCATGTGACCATCACTACCCCTGGAACCATGCCTTTCTGCTCTTTCTCCAAGCATTTACTTTTGCATATGATAAATCTCTCCTCCTTTGTCATCAATGGAAAAGGTATATTTCCATTCGGGGCTACTCCCACTAAATGAACTATCCTTGGGGATACTCTCCCTGACTAAACTCTTCCTAAAACTAATCTGCCAACCTGAACTTTCCTCTTTATGGTGCTTCCTCGTGTAAATCTAAGACATACAAGATAAGCATTCAAAAGTATTCATTTTGGTGTAGAAATTACTCTGAGTCTCTGGCTAAAATACTTAAAGGCTTCCCTTGGAAGCGATTTTGTAAATATGTCTGCCACTTGTTCTTTTGTTCCCACATATTCAACTCTAATTTTCTTCTCTACAACTTGTTCCTATAGAAAGTGATACTTTATTGGAATGTGCTTCGTCTTGGAATGCATCACTGGGTTCTTTGAGATATCGATTGCGCTTGTATTATCACAATAGATTGGAATGGGCTCATCATACTCAACCTGTATATCCAAGTTGAATGTTGTTCCACTAGTGATTTTTCGGTCATCAATGCAACCTGCCCAATCTGCATCTATGTAGGAAATAAGTGATAGATCCTTTCCTTTTGGATACCATAATCCAAACTCTTTTGTTCCTTTGAGATATCTGAAAATCCTCTTCACTGCTAATACATGTGATTCCTTTGGTGCTTCTTGAAATAATGCCACCTGTCCAACTTCCTACATTACATCTGGTCTGGATGTTGTCACATATAGTAAGCTACCAATCATTGACCTATATTTCCTCTGGTTTGTAGACTTTGAATCATCATCTTTGCTCAAATTGCAACTGGTTTGCATAGGAGTGGTAACTGGTTTGCAATCTTCCATTCTAAACCTCTTTATCATTTATCTAATATAATTAGTTTGAGAAATAAAAATTCTTTGGTTTCTTTGACGTATCTGAAGTCCCAGAAAGAAGGATAGTTCTCTGAGTAATGACATTTCAAATTCATTATGCATATCCTTTGCAAATTTCTCTCTTAACCTATCATCATTGCTTCCAAAAATAATATCATCAACTTAAACTTCAATTAATAAAATACTATCTTGAGTTAACTTGATGTAGAGGTTGTTGTCTACACTTCCTTTTCTGAACCCTGCATGTTGTAGATATTTATCTAGTCTAGAGTACCATGCTTTAAGAGCCTGGTTTATACCATACAAGGCCTTCTTCAATTTACACACATAATTTGTGTTCTCTAACAACTGAAATCCTTCTGGTTTTTCAATGTAGAATTCTTCTTCAAGTTCCCCATTCGGAAAAGTTGATTTCACATCCATCTGATACACTTTAATATTATTGGAGCATGCATAAGTTAAAAGCAATGGGATTTCTTCCATTCTGGAAACTGGGGAAAATGTCTCTTTAAAGTCAATTCCTTCAACATGTGAGTATCCTTTACATACCAATCTAGATTTATTCCTTGTAACATGTCCATCTTCATTCAATTTATTTCGGAATACCGACTTTGTTCCAATCACATTCTTATTCTTTGGTCTTGGAACCAATTCCAAAGTGTCATTCTTCTCTATTTGATTCAATTTTTCTTCCATGGCCTTATTCCAAAATTCATCCTTCCTGGCCTCTTCAAAACTGTTTGGTTCAATCGTAGATGAGAGTGCTAGGTGTTGTTGGTGCAATATTGATCAGAACAAGGTCCTTCTCAGGTTACCAAAAAAAGGTACCATGTAGTCTAGAGAACTAGCATTTTCATCTTCTCTGAAGAGAAGAAGTCTCACCTGAAGCAGTGTTGAGACAAAAGGATAGGGAAGGGAAAGGATAATACTTAGAAGGGTTCACAGAACAATCAAGATTCATCCTGATATTGCGCAAGAAATCTAACTATAGAACATATTTGAACTCATATACGCAAGAACTAAAGCTACTTATGTTGCGGAAAATAATTCAAACACAGAGACATCATGTGGAACTTATGAACCATAAATAAGTACTGTAAAGATACAATGCATAGGGATAAACACAGAAAGACACAACATATTTTGAAATTTTGGATCCTTCTTCATATATTATCTTCAGGTCTTTCTCAGTTACAATCTCATAGATACAAGGTAGTGCTCTGTTACAGACTCTTAGCTCTGGACTCATGTCCCAGAGCTCTAATTCCCAAAATGGTGTATATATTACATTACAGACTCAAAATATGACTTCTCAGCAGTAGACAACAACTATTACCAAACCTTACACTTGAGATACTAACAAAAACCCAACCAACCAACCCACACTTTTACAATTATATTCATCCCTATATATAATATAATTCATGTCTTCTGGCTTTGGTTTGCACACTTTCTTGTTCTATTGCAACCGCTTTTTCTTTGTTGGCGTTGCGCTGTCCTTTCTACAACTGATTTATGTTACTTCTCCTTGCTCTGATGTCCAACTTCTTTGTATCTTGCACAACTCGTACTGAGCCAAAACTGGGACTGTAGTCCCTCTTGCGCAACTCCTTATAAAAACTGAAGGGCACAACAAGCTCCGACCACAAACTTTGACTTACCCTCGAGTCAAGTACTTGGCTCTTTCGCAGCTTCCAGGAGCAATTGTTGTTTTCCCTTGTCCTCCTTTTCCTCTTTATTTTTCTCTTCTACTTGTGATTTTTCTTCTTCTTCCTCTTTGAACTAAGGGCCCAACTCTGGGACCAACTCCAAGGCCCACTTATTTACTTCTTGAAATCTTCCAACCTTATCCTACCATTTCCTAGCAAGGAGTGAGGCCTTTTCTATGAACTATAGGGTCACATCTGTAATACATCCCTTGGGCTTGGATGCGACCAAAGATTTTCATTCAGAATCTGATGTTGCATCAACTTGATGCATCTGCATATAAACTTTCTGAATGACATGCCAAAAGTTGTGCAACTCCTTCTTAGCTACAGATTGCACCTCAAATAGGGTGTTCAGTTCATTATCTGCTTGCTGGATCTGGTCGAACTTTTGTTGTTTCTCCATCGGATCCATTGTAGCTGCAACTTCCTCATTCAAAACCTATATTCTGGTGCACACATCCTCCAAGTTCTGGTTGCGTCTAGCAATGATGCCCATCCAATCATTGACTTCCTTGAAAATATTTGTGCACTCAACTATTATCTTATGAAGTGTTGCTCATGCATTGTTTCCTTCCATCACTATATTCTCCATTTTCTCCTGCATCTTTCGAGGCTTCTGATCTTATTCTTGCTGAGTTTGTTGCAACTACACTTCCATATTCTCAGTGTGAATGGATAATTGTGACCATGCTCTTTGGAGAAGCTCAATTTGATTCTCCAGCTCTCCTGCATCACTAGCTTCGGGTAGTTGGGGTGCGACCTTACAAATCTCCGGCCAGTCCTCAGCAAGCCTTTCTTGGACTCTTTCCAGTCTGTTCTCAACCTGGAACTTTACATGTTCATCTAGTTTTCTATATGCTTGTGCAAGGAACGCTTCCTCCCTTGTGACCTCGATAGACCTCTCGGCCTGCTAGAGCCTCTGCTCCAATTGATTAGTTGATACTCTGATCATTCCAACCAAGTGTGTTGCTGGCTATTGTGCAAGGTTAGCAGAATATAGTTTTGTGTCCCTGGGTGCTTGGGTCTATAGTGGAATTCCACTAGCCATTGAGTGTTCTGAAGGAGTCTCTACCTCCTCCTCCCCTATGGATGGTCTTGGCGCAAGAATGAACCTTAACACTAATGGTAGGAGTTTCATAACCTCTGTTCTGGCTAGGCAGGGCTGCAACAACTCTGCGCACTGTTGAGGGTTCTAGAGAACTAGCTCCATTTGTTCCTGTGCGGATGTCGCGCTCTGCCCAGAGGTTGAATTTGGTTCCTTATGAACCTCAGGTATTCCCTTCTCTTTACTTGTGTGTGCTTCCGGAGTTGCGCTTCCATCGACACCCTCAACCTTGGTTTTTGAGGAAATGTGCTGGGGACTTTGAGCTTGCAACTCCTCCACCATTTGAGTGTCCTTTTTCTACACAAAATGCACAATCTGCTAGTCCTAGGTGCCTGTGTTTGGACCAGTCAGTTGCAATCTCTGCTCCGGTATTCTGGATTTGGACCAGAAACTTCTAGTCTCTACTTAGGAAACTATGGGCTTGTTTCTGGGAGTTGTGGCTCTAGTTGTTCTGGGGGATAGAGATGCATTGACCTTGGATCAATGGTTTGGGGTGGACTGGTGGTTTCTGGGGGTGGTAACTGGGGTTGTGGTGGTGATGGAGGGTGCTCAGTGATAATGGTGGATGGAAGGGTGTCAGGCTCAGGGTCATCCTGAATATGGATGACTGGGTTTTCTCGGATCGTTGAGAGAGTGCAAGGGACATTGGATGAAAGGGGTTTGGGGTTCAGAACTTTACTCGATGAGACCCCAGTTCTGAAATTCTTCTCCACTGGTTCTGTGATGAACGCAACACTCAAGATCTCATTGACATCCTTACTTGTCAACATGGTTTTCTCTGGCAGCTGCGAGAAGATCGACAATGTTCTTTTCTTCCACTCTAGTGGCTGCGTCTCCTCCTCCTCCTCAGAGTCTGTCTGTTCCAGAGCCTCTTTCTTCGGTTCCTCTGAGCTTGAGCTTAGTCCTACCCCTGCTTATTTTCCTTTCTTCTTCAATAGCTCTGCAGGAAAAATTTAGTGCATCCCTGAATTGCGCGGTTTACGTTTAACTCCCAACCAAGACATTACCTCTTTTTCAAAGGCCTCCTCACCTAAATAGAACGACAACATCCTTGAGTGGAAGACCTCCTTGTTGGCATGCCTTGGCCATACAAACATATGGTGTCGGTTCATGATGAAAGATATGTACATTGTGTTGAAGTTGAGGGGGTCCTGCAAAATGTGAAACCTTTGCGTTGCATCAATAAGCCCGTTATACCACTTGGAAAACTTTGTGTTGTTGGAGGATGTGTTCTCCCAGTCTACCCTCGAATGCCAAGGCTCAAACATCTTCGCAAGGTGCCCCTTGTCTGCTATCACCAATGGTATTCCAGCTGATGGATTCCACTTAAGCATTGTGAATACCAGTAACATGTATCTGTATGTGAAGGTGCCTCCTTTCTCCTGGGATTCCTCACAAGCCACGAGTAGTTCCTCCAGCAGATAGCTGCACCAATTGAATACAATGCCATTGGTGCAAAAATGAGCCACTGATAATGAATCCAACATGCACTATCCCTTGTAATAAAAACTCATAACCTTGCTGGATATGATGTAGTATCCAGTCATGACTGTCTCTGGTGGTATCGGGTCAATTTTAGCTGTGCGCCCCCCCTTCTGAGTGTGGAACCTTTCATAGAGGTTGGGCTCCCCTTTCTTTTTTTCATGCTTACTGGGACCCTGGAATCCTTTAGACACGTCCTTGCCTTCAAGGGATAGTCTAGTAAGCTGATGGATGTGCTCGGAGTGGGTTGGATACCGCCTATCCAACCAGAGAATTTGGTCGTGCACCCTACTAATCATGAATTTGGTGCACCGCAAAACATCACCAATGGTACCGAACATTGGTAGGTCTCTGAGGTTCATGATAGTTGAGTTGAATAGGTTGATAAATTCAGGCTTTGTAATGAACTACATGCCTCCCAACTCATCTGGAGTGACACTCCAGAAGACGTCTATGTTCATTTGAGGGAACAAGACTAGGTCTGTTAAGTCAAGATCAAGGAGCTTGACCTACTCCACCTTCCCCTTTAGATCACCCATGACCTCAACTCGGGGGTCATGGGGCTCATATGGTACTGCATCTTTATACATGGTGCTTCGAATTCCTGTAGCTCTCAACATTGTGGGTTGTGAATTATCAATAAATTTTTCGGCGAACTAAGGATTGGGGATCACAACTATGGGTTTCAGGATTACACAGGATTTCTCACTCTACAAAATTTGGAAATTGCTAAGTTCTTTGAAAAAAATGCATTCGATGGTGAGTTCTCAGAGCCTTATACTCGGGCTTAGTTGGAAAGTTCAGTAATAACTGTTGTTCATCATGACCATATGGACACAACTTGGATATGAGTTGTCCGACGGGACGGGTTAATGGGGTAAATCTTATTGGAAGATTCTGGAATTTACTGTGCAAGTTGGATAGGGACATGGTTGATTTAAGACCTTTCCATTTGACGGATGGGAATCCTGATGTGAATATCGATGGCATCTTCATGTATTGCAAATTTATGGCTTAATTGAATTTAGACAGGGTATCATAATAGCAATAAAGGATGTGACTAGACTCGGTTCGTGTGGCACATGGACTCAGATTGTGTTTGGATTCGTTCTCCCTCCGACCACAAAGGGGTCCCCCTCATATTGATGACTGTCATTAATGGGTTCTTTACACTTCTGATCATGCGTTGCTAAGAAAGAAGTTCTTCATCAAACAACACTTAAACAGAAAAGGAAATGAACTACATGTCGCAGTGCAACACTGCACACATCGAATTTATTAACTAAATTTACAAAAATTGCATAAAAATCAAATCTAACTACTATACATACTCCTTCGGACTAGATAAATAGTCCTTTTAGCTCAGTTCTTAGACATATAGGGTTTCAGGTGAGTGCCATTCACCCATCCTAGCCACAACATACCATCTAGTTGCACAAGTATGACTGCTCCTAAAGGTCAGATCTCCGCAACTATAAATGGTCCCAACCAATGCATGCGCAACTTGCCAGGATGCTTCTGGTACTGACTATCATAGAGTAGGACATTGTCTCCTTGCAAAAATACTTTAGTATTAATGTGTCTGTCGTGTAAATCTTTTTGCCTTGACTTCTCAACCGATTGATGGAAGTTTGTTAAAAACCTAGTCTCTTCGATTTCTTGTAACTCCATGAGTCTCTGCGCAACTAATTCTTCCTCCGACATATGGGTGATATGTGCAATGTACAAACTCAAAGTGATGAATTCTTTAGGCACCACAACCTTTCTCCCATAAACTAGCTGAAATGGCATGTACCTGTGGATTTTCTTTGTCGTTGTCCTGTAATCCCATAGTACTGCTAGAAATTTGTCATCCCAATCTTCCTGATTTGTGCAACAAACCTTTGTTAACCCTCTCTCCAAAATCTTTTTGAACGCTTCTACTGTTCCATTGGCTTGTGGGTGGTAGGGGATGCTTTTTTTTATGTTGGATCAAGAACTATGCTGTAAGATTTTCTATAGTGCTACTAATAAAATGAGCTCTCTGATCACTGGTGAGAATCCTAGGACATCCAAATTGAGTGATAATGTTCTCAAAAATGAACCTAGCAGCAATATCGGTCGAGCATTCCTGAACAACCACTGCCTCAACCCAACGTGTAAGGTAGTCAGTTGCGGTAATAATGTATCTAGCCTTTGAATGCTTAGTTGCGGGGTTGATTGGTCCAATGAAGTCAACCGCACACTTCTCAAATGCGTGTAGAGATCAAACTATTTGAAGTTGTAATTCATCTCATCATGATGGATTAACCACTCTTTGACAAACATCGCATGATCTAGCATATACCTTTGCATCCTTGAGGAGCATTTCCCACCATAGTCCAACTTCAAGGACTTTCTACGCAATGGAATTTCATCCTGCATGACCTCCCGCAACTCCGTTGTGGCACTTCCATAGTATATCCTGCCTTTCATGATCCAAGACATATCTCCCGAGGATACTATCTAGTCCCAATTTATACAATTTCCCTATAATCAACTGATAGTCCACTGCTCTAACAACCATATGGCATTTCTGGGTTGCGGAATATGTTTCTGGGCAGGCTCATGTACTTAAGAAGCTTCTATGTCCTCTAGGTACTCTGGTATGGCCTCAACCCGGAACAGATCTTCATTTGGGAGTTCATCGTCAATTGCTCCGCCACTTTTCCCTGACTCTAATCTGGACAGGTGATCAAGTCCTACATTGCATCTTCCAGGCTTAATAATTACTTCAAAAGAAAATTCTTGAAATAGTATAAACCATCTAGAAGTTCTCCCTTCCAACACAGGTTTGTTAACTAGATATTTCAATGCAGAATGATCAATAAAGAACTTAAAATGAGAACCTAACAAATAATGTCTAAATTTATGCAAAACATAAATCATGGCTAAACCCTCCCTTTCTGTCATTGTGTAGTTGTGCTCATCTTGTGACAACTTTCTTCTCGCAAAATAGATAGGATGATCCATGGCTCCATCTCCAGGTTGCGTTAAGATAACTCCTAAGGAATTACCTGAAGCATCTACGTGCATGTGAAATTTGTTGGATCATGTTGTCATTGATGCCAATGGTTTGATTGATTGATGTCATTGATTGATGTCAAGTGATTGATTGATGTCAAAGGATTGATTGATTGATGATTGATGTAATATAATATGTATTGTCCTTGATGAGAATGCATAGATGAAGATGGATCAATGAGTTGTCATTGATACATGATGAACATGGATCGATGTCGTTTCATTGGTATATGATGCATTGTTGGAAAAATGTATATATGACTCATTATTGTCTTATCATGATTGATAAGGTGCACAAATGGATGAACTCCAAAGTGGTCCCCTTATGGTGAAAGCCCTCACGGGAATATGCTTTGCGGATTGACTTATCCTAGAAGAATGGTTGGAGGACCCATGCTCTCATTATTGTCTTATCATGATTGATAAGGTGCACAAACGGATGAACTCCAAAGTGGTCCCCTTATGGTGAAATCCCTCACGGGAAGACGCTTTGCGGATTGAGTTATCC
>ML799754.1:153110-167417 GCA_009831015.1 Picea engelmannii
AGTAAGGTGACAAAATCAAGAAGGAATATTTAAATGTTAAAGTATTGGAGAACTTTCTATTTATGGAAAGTGGTTAACCCTAAAATAAGGAAAATAGGTTAAGTGACCTAAAAATGGGTTAAGTGACCTAAAAATGGGTTAAGCGACCTAAAGGATGAAAGTATAAATAAGATAGCAATGGTCTCTTGTAGATCATCCTTTTTTTGGATCAATGGAGAGCTTCTTGTGGGAATATATTTTGGAGTATTGATGGAGAGCTTCTTGTAAGAGCTTCTTGAGAATTTTTGGTGTGGAACACTTGAGGATATTGAATATCTATAGGTGATTGAGGTAACCAAGGATATATAAGCCGAAATTCTAAGGAAAGTGAAGAAAAGAAGGCCGAAATGCAAGGAAGGATAAATTCTCTTGATGGTGCTTTCTAAGGTATGTTATTTTCAGGTCATCCCACCATTTTCGCTATAAATTTTTTTCTATAATGATTCAGATCCTGAAATTTCTATGAAAGTGATTAAACATAGCCAAGTATCCATGGTTAAAAATTCATCTTGTGGGTCGTTGTAGTTTTGGAGTTACACTCCATGGAAAATAGGGTTTGTGGCTAGTCCTGAAACTAGTCAAAATCAGGTGTTTCAGGTAAAAACGTCATAACTTCTTCATAACAGATCCAAATTTAGTGAGACCAAATGTGTCAGTTAGGGTACAGTCTTTAGTATACTCTGTAATATTTTTAGATCATTTCATCAAATATTTTGTGCGGGGAATTCTCTACAAGGTCGCTCTCTAGAATAAGCCAGAATTCAGCAAGGTATGCCATTTTTTCTATAACTCCTTTTCTGAGAAGTTCCAAGTAGTGCCACTTGGAGGAATTGCATAAAACACACTGAAGACAATTGTGTATCATTTTCAGATATTTATTCAGTACAGGTACAAAGTTATGATTATTTCAAGTTAGGGTTGTTGACTAATCCAAAACTAGTCATGGTTGAGAAGGGAAATTGATGAGTTGGCACATACATGAGGTGTATAGTTGATGATGTTGGTACATATTGATGAGTTATTTTTGATGAGTAGTTGAAACATGATTGGTATATACTTGGTACATGGTTGGATGCACTTGTTTATGGTACAGGTTGATTACAGGTTGTTTGGCACAGGTTGGTGCATGGTTGATGCTCTTGTTTATGGTACAGATTGATATCTGTTGAGGATTGTTGCCTCATATCAGTTGGTGCTGAGAATGCAAGATGAGTCTTGCATATAGAGCTGGTTCTCTTGTAGAGTTGTACTCTATTCAGTTTTTGTTGAAAAACCCCCAGATTGAAGTCCATAATAAAAAGAAAAATTGTACATACATCTTGTGTTCCTTGTGGAGATGATTTGTTGATGATATATTGCTGATATATGTTGCTGATACGTATTCACATCTAACTGATTATTAATGAAAACAATGAGTAATGAGTAAATGTTGAATGCTAACTAATGAGTTTTATGTAAGAGGGAAGTTTTGGGAAAAATATCCACACACTCATTCACCCCCCNCCTTCCCCCCCCCCCCCCCCCCTCTAAGTGTGGTAGGTGTGTCCAACAAAATTCATTTTTCCAGTTTGGGAATATCATAATCAGTGTTGTGTTGAGATTCTCCTTTAGGGTCTCAAATGCTTTATCACATTCTAGAGTCCAGTGGAACATTTTGGCCTTTTTCAATAGATTTTCCAGAGGTGCAGTAATGTTTTCATATCTTCTAATGAACCTGCGATAGTACCATGTGTGTGCCAGCGTGGAGCGCAACTAATTAGCACTTGTAGGTGATGGCATGTTCACAATAACTGCTAATTTGATTGGGTCTACCAGTACTCCCTCTCGGCATACTATGTGGCCCAACAAATTTCCATGTGGTACACAGAAGGTACACTTTCTGAGATTCAATGATATCTACAATTCTCTGCATCTGTCAAACATCATACGTAACAACGCTACATGTTCCTTGAGTAGACTGTATATCATCCAATCATCCATATAAAATTCTATAAACTTGTGAATAAACTCTCTGAAAGCTGCTATCACAATCTTGGAGAAAACTGCAGGGGCGTTCTTTAAGCCAAATGGAATCACATTGTATGAAAAAGACCCCCATTCTGATATGAATGTGGTATTCTTTTTGTCCTCTTTGACAATCCTTACTTGGTAGTACCCTGAAAATACATCTGTAAATGAGTACGTTTCTTTCCCTGCAACCTGTTCTAGTACCTCATCAGTAAAATGTGTTGGAAAAGGGTCATGCACAAAGGCAAAGTTAAGGATTATATAGTCTACACAGACCCTGATATCCTCTGTGCCTTTATTTCTCTCAATGACTATTGGGCTGACCTATTCTTCTTCTTCCACTGCAAAAATAAGTCCATCTTCCAACATCTTGTTTATCTCCTTCTTAACCTTCTCTTTTATTCTAGGGTTAAGGCAATATGGTCTATGCCTCACAGGATTTGATCCTAGTTTTAATTCAATTTTCATTTCTCCCATAACTCCTTTGATCCCCTTTAACTCTAAAAAGGTCTTTGGGAACAAATCCTCCTATTCCTGCAACAAACTCTGTATTTCTTGACTAGTTTTCTCATCCTAGTAATCTCCCACCATAGCTATCTTAGGTTTCTCTGTGGTCCCTATATTGACTTTGTGCAACTTCAATGGGTGATTATAAGAACCATCAGTTTGATTGGGTATGATGTTATGGATTTCTCTGTTCCCTTCTGTCTCTTTAATGGCTAAGTTTCTCAATTCCTCTAAATCATCTGGGCTTTCTGAATCCCTAGAAATCTTATAACATTCTATAGGCTTCTTGTCTAAGTTTAGGTGAATATTAGTCTGAATTTCTCGGCTATGTTTTTCACATACCACTAGGTTTGATTTTTGATTACTAATGTCTGTCAAAATAAATTCTTTAATTCTTTGCAGGACTACTTCAAGCTCAGGGTACTTACTTGTAAACGAGAAGTCCTTGAAAAAGTGGTCTGCCAATGTTTTCTAGTCGTTGGTCTGTCTTTTGGTTTCTTCATGTATGAACCAAGATTTCAGGATTGGACCTAGTGAGTGGGGAAATACCTGAACCCAAAAGCAAGAGGGTATTTCCACAACTTGCCACTGTGTCACGCACTGTTCAATATGTGCTCTAGGATTAGATTCTCTGTTGAACAGTTGCACAACTTGGAAATCCGTCTGCATCTCTGATTCTAGCTGCTCCTTATTTTGAAACATATACTTGATAGCTTGCTTCACATCAACCCAATTTCTGAGTAAGTCTTTGTGATTGGCCCACCATATGGCACGAGTATCTTGGAGGGCTATGTCTAGTACTGAGACCCTTTGATCCTCCGCTACCTTTTCTTCCATGCTGAGCAGAAAACTATCAAGTCATGAGGTACCATCATATACTGGGTGTTCTCTAACCTCGGTCCCAACCCATCTAGTTTCCCTGACAGTTGTGCGTCTCCTTGAGAATATTTTGTATGAGCCTTACTGCCAACTGTCAAATGCTAGTTCTGAATCTTCGTCTACTGACTGTATACTCCTCCAACTTACTGATCCTTCAATAGTAGGATTGATGTAATCTTATCTTGTTCCTATTGTTAGAGTGTACAACTGATCCAAGTCTTCTCCCTCCATATTGTTATCTGTTGGCTTTGTATAGCTAGGACCTACATACGGATCCAAGGGTTGAACTACCTTGATTCCATCTTCTTCAAATGTCATGGTGTATTTCTTTAGGTCGATTACTGCATAGTTGTCATAGGCCCAATCAATCCCAAGTAGTGTAGGGTAAGGGTACTTATCCCCCATGATCTCAATCACCTCAATGTCAGCTATAGTCTTCACTCCCGCAACATCTATTTCCACATTCTCCAGTATTCCTATGGGGAAAATACAATACTGGTTGGCCATCCTTAGCTGGATTGGGGGATATTTCAACTAGGGTTTTCCCAAGGCTTCCCATGTCTTTTTAGGAAGAATGTTCATGTCAAATCCTAGATCTAGCATAACATCCTTAATCTCAAATTCGTCTAACTGGCCTACTAGTCTGAATTCTTTTCTAGTTAGTACTTTCCTTCTCTTCACCCTCTGAGCACCCTTCTCATGAATATTAGTCCTTATTCCTACTTCTATGGGTTCTTCATTCCCTAAAACTAGGTATAGCGCATTGCAAAACTTCTCTGTTAATTGGTCATTCCCAAGAATATCAGAGAATAATTGAAACCAAAGGTTGATTACATTTTGAGGTTGCTCAGGTTGTATCAGTGTGACTACAAGGTTTTTGGGTGCAGGGGGTGAATAAAGGACTTGAAAAACCTTAGGGTAAACAATAGGATGCGGGGGTTTCTCTTGCATCTCAGGTCTAGGGATATTCTAAAATAATTCTATGGCATTTTTAAAGAACAACTTCTATTTTAGAGGGTCATATCTGTCTTATTTAGGTGTTGCTTTCTGGATCTGAGGTAGATTATAAGTGTCAGATCTTGTCTTTTCTCATCCTCGAGTAATGATATTGAGGTTCAACAATTTTCCTTTAATAACTCTCCTTATTTATGAACTGATGAGTTTAGTTCCTCATTGACGTACTCGATCTTCCCATTTTGCAATTAGTTATGGGCAGTCTTCATTTGCGTTCCCATTGGTTCTGCAGTGGGAGCACCATGGCCACCTCGGATGAGGATAGTCTATAGCCATATGGCATTTCTCATCACAGTTATAACATATGCTTGTTCTTCTTCCCCCGGTTCTTCCTCCTCTGAAGTCTCCTCCGGCTCCACCTCCACGACCTCTTCCCAATCCTTGAGGGTTTTCATTCACCTTGAATGTTGTTCGGTCCAACCTATCTGCAAGTGCATCCAACACTCTACATTGATTGATAATATGTGTGATAGATGCACATAAATCATAGTGTACAGTATTTGGTACTCTCAAATGTTTCTGCATAATGGGGCATTGTCTTGGCCCATGCCCATGGATTCGACAAATCTCACAATACTCAACTACTGGTGCTAATTGGCTCTCTGGAAAACATGATATGGGATGGGGTTATGGAATGGTAAATTCACAGACACTTGCACAACTCCTCCCATGGGTCCTGGTTAGGGTCCCATTGGATTTTGAGGAGGTTCCATTCCCCTCATTCATTGACATTCATTCACTAGATGTCCTTCTATATAACATTCAGTGCACCAGACCTACGGTCATCCTAGTCTAGGTATCAACCATTCTTGAATATTTTCTGTAAGCGTTGATATTTTCCCTTGTAGTTGCATCATATTTTCATCTATTGGGGGTCTGGTCACTCTTAGGCTCCCAGGATACCCCACCATGGATTCCATATTCATCGATTGTTCCAAGGCATCTATCAAAGAGGCTATCCATTATTGCGTTAGCGGAATCTATGTCAGAGGTAGCAATCCCTAAATATATCATTCTCTTTGATGTTCCTCATGGATTATATGTGCTAACCTCCCTATATCATCTTTAAACTTCTGGTTGTATTCCCAGGCTGATTCATCTTCCCTTTGCTAGATCTCGCACAACTCAGACAAATCTTGTTGTTCTGACTAAGGTATCTTAAACTCTGCTATGAACCTTGTATGTACCTAGCCAAGTGTGAACGCTTGACCTTGCATTCATGACACTCCTAGCTCAATAATATTCATGTACCATTTGAGAGCACGACCTCTCAAGGTAGTCTGGAACTCAACCAACTTATTTGCATCTGGAGTCCCTCTGAATCTCCAAATTGCTTCACACAAGAACCAATGTTGATCCACATCCTCATCTCCCTTACCCCAGAATTATGGGTATCAAGAAATCGAACCTCCTGCGTGGCCAACCATTGTTGATCTTGCTTCTCTTATCAAAATGAAACCTAACAGTCCTGCTTGTGATCTACCAATGGATCCAAATATCCTCCCTATACTCGCAGTTCCTGGCTGTGACTGACTAACTAATCGTTCTGGAATAGAATTAACATAAGAGGGTACTATCGAACTTACCACTTGTATAGAAGAAACTTGGGGTATGGGAGATTCGGGGCTGGGTCCATTGGCTTCTGACCGATTTTCTTTGATCTAGGGGGTCTCGTTTTCTTTCTCTTGAGTGATCTCTTCAGTCAGATTCCCGATCTTTCATGTCATCGGGGCTGAATATTCTCTTTCCTCTTCAAGATCCATGCCGAATTCCTTCTCTCTTGCTTCTACACCTTATCCTTCTTGTCCACCCTCCTGGGGACTTCTTTCTCGCTACGCTTCTCTCTCACTTAGTCTTTGACTAGCCAGTATTTCCTGTCTTCTCATCTTCTGCAACTCTTCCATCTATCTTTCCTCTACTTCTCCTGGTTTGACTTATTTCCGCAACTTCTCGAACTGTCTTGTTTCTTTCTTGATCTTGTCGCACCACTACTTCTCAACTATGGTAGCTCTTTTCAAGGATCGCTCATCTCTTGAGTCCATTTTTGTTGTTTCTCCCACTTATCAAAGAATCCTTCCCCTCTCTCAAGCCATGACTCTACCCCAACCTCGCCCTACCCCAAGCGGGGGTGTTTACACTACCATCTCAGTCGGGGACATAGTCAACATCCCCTCTTCCATCAAGAAAACTTTAATCCACAGGGGGATTTCTCTCAGAAGTCTTCCCCTTGAGTCTTTCTTGAAATTTGTCTCTGCTCATGAAAAATATTGGTGATTCTCAGCTACAAACTCAATAATGTATCCTTTTAATGTGGTATTGACCCAGAAATCAATTGCTCGCCTGACTGGACAATCTCGTCGATGAAGTGCTCCAATATTTTATGTATCCCAAGTACAGGTCCTCTTGACTCATTCTTGGAACTCTAGAGCTTCTTGGAGCCTATCTATCCAGTGGAAAAATTCTTCTGGGAACTTAACCCAGAATATCTCGTACTAGTCGCTCGATCTTTCTGCATAAAATACTACCTCTCAAGTATCTTTCATAGATTTTTCCCTTAGCTTCGCTTCTTTCCATATGAAGGAGTCACAAATTCTCTCCCACCATTGGTTAATATCATATCTATGAACTGTGGAAGAATCCTCCTTACAGGTTCCCTTTCAACGTAGGTCCCATAAACTGAACCATTTTGTTGGCGCAAGATTGATCAGACCAGGGTCCTTCTCAGGTTACCAACAAAAGGTACTGTGTAGTCTAGAGCATTGGAATTTTCATATCCTTCGAAGATAATAAGTTTCACCCAAAGCGCTGCTAAGAAAAAAGGATAGGGAAGGGAAAGGAGAATACTTAGAAGGGTTCACAGAACCATCAATATTCATCCTGATCGTGCGCAAGACATATAACTACAGAACAAATCTGAACTCATATACGTAAGAACTAAATCTACTTATGTTGCGTAAAATCATTCAAACATAGAGACATCATGTGGAACTTATGAACCATAAAGAAGTACTATAAAGATACAATGCATAAGGATAAACACAGAAGACACAACAGATTTTGAAATTTTGGATCCTTCTTCATATATTATCAATCTTTCTCAGTTACAATCTTGGAGATACAAGGTAGTTCTTTGTTACAGACTCATGTCGCAGAGCTCTAATTCCCAAAATGGTGTATAGATTACATTACAGACTCAAAATCTGACTTCTCAACAGTAGACAACAACTATCAACAAACCTTGCACTTGTGATACTAACAAAAAACCAACCAACCAACCAAACCTTTTACAATTATATTCATCCCTATATATAATCTAAGTCATGTATTTTTTCTTTGGTTTGCATGCTTTCTTGTTCTGTTGCAGCTGTTTTTTCTTTGATGGTGTTGTGTTGTCCTTTCTGCAAATGATTTCTGTTACTTCTCCTTGCTCTATTGTCCATCTTTTTCTGTAGCTTACACAACTCGTACTAGGCCAAAACTGGGATTGTATTCCTTCTTGCACAACTCCTTATAAAAAATGAAGGGCCCAACAAGTGCATTTGTTCTAGCGAACAGATTCTTCTTCTAGTCTCAACTCATGTATCTTTGTTTTTGATAATCTGATCTAAAGGATGATTCTTTTGTACTTGTTTTCTAGGTGTCTTTGGAGGCACTTGCTAAACTTGTTCTTCTACTTCTGTCTGATCTTCTTCATCTCCCTCTTCTACTTCTTCTTCATCTTTTGTTTCTTCTTTGTAAAGTTGTTCCACTGATTCATTTTCTTCTTCCTTTGATTCTCATCCACTTGTTTCATCAATTTTTACATTGATGCTTTCCACAACTTTGTTCAATCTCAGATTATAACACTTGTATGCTTTCTTTGTACTTGAGTAACCAACAAGTACTCCTTTGTCCACACGAGAGTCAAACTTTCCCATTCTTCCATCTTCTTCTTTTTTGTAACATTTTCTTCTAAATACTCTGAAGTGCTTTACATTTGCTTGTCTCCCTTTCCATAGCTTGTAGGGAGTTTTGTCATTGTTTTTTCTTAGAATTAATCTGTTTTGAATGTGAATTGTTGTATGAACTTCATGTGTCCAAAGAATATCTATGAATTTGGAATCCATTTGCATTGTTCGATCCATTTCCTATGTAAATATCATCCATTATGATAATGCTCCTTTGTCTCTAAACCACTCTCTGAACCAATCTATGAATCCATGCTCTTGTCCAATGTCATATATCTATCCAAACCTGCTAAGTGTTCTTACGAATCCATCTCTGTCCAAGAATCTACTACACAACTGCCCATAATGCTGACCCATTTACTGTCCAAGAATCTACTACACAACTGCCCATAATGCTGACCCATTTATCACTATACTATCATGAAGTATTCACTACTACAATTGATTTTACTTCTACTAACTGACTGCTCTGGATCTGTCTTCTCAAACTCTGCAAGTTGCTCAAAGAATGGTTCTTTGGTCTGTCACAACTATCACATAGACTCCCCCTATCTAATATTCATGTTACCTGGGAGTATCTAAGCCAGATGGCTCAGAAAAAATCCTACTCTAATGTGTATTTACCATCATATTCATTGGTAGATTCATCATCTCTCTGAGCTCTGACTTCTTTCTTTATGTCTGTGGATTCATCTTTCACTACAATGCCTGAAAGTACAATCTCTTGAACCCGTTCCTTATTTACATTTCCTTCTTTTCTTTCAGTTATTTTACAAACCTTTATGTATCTGCCATCTTTCTTTTTCTCTGTAGAATTTCCTTCATCTCGTTTTATTTCCAATCTTGCAATCTCTGGGACCTGGTATTTTTTCACTTGTTGTTCATGTTTTCTTATCCATACATTCTTATATCTGATATCAATGTTCTCTTTCATGGAAGTATCGATCATGCTTCTACAATCACTAGATATGTGTCCATATTTATGACATTTGTAACATTCAATGTTACATGGGGCCACATAGGCATTTCTTGCTTGAACATTTATTTTATAATCTTTGCAATCTGCAACCTTATGTCCAAAGTTAGTACAATAAAAACAATGGCCACAAAAGAAATTTGCATACTTGGGAGTGAATGATCTTCTTTGTGGCATAGTGCTTCTGAATTTTTGCCTTGACTGATCATGATCATGATTGAAGCTTCTTTATTTCTTGAACATGGATGGTCTTTGTTGAGTTCATTTTTATACCTTCATTTTGCCTTATAAACCATGATTTCATCCATCAAACCTTTCATTTCACCTTATATTTTATCATATTTTTCATCCAAATAGCTATGAAAGGTACATTTAGCATTGTTTAGCTTTTGAATTAATTTTTAGAATTTTTGGTATTAAAGTTGAAAATATCACAGAAATTATGGGATTTGACTAAATCCTGTAATTGCTCCTAGGTTCGTGTACTTGCAGGACAGCTGGGCGAAATCTGAGACTTGGGTCGTGATCCTTGATGTACAAGGATGGATTATGAGCTATCATCTTCAAGATCTGATCCTTCCAGGTGTCTGGTCAACGCTGGTCAAACAAGGCCGCTTCAGCAGAAAATACCATGTTTTAGCCTTAAATCATGGACAGTTTTAGATTTTCTTGAGATTTGGTCATATTTTATGGATCTGAAGGGGGTATTCGACATTCCTAGCATATATTATGGATTTGATCATGATCTTTAGGAGATTTATTAGCATTATTAGTTTCAAAACTCTTGTATAAATACTCTAAAGCATAGACTAGTATGACAACCTTTGGGATGTGAATGAAGAAACTTTGAAATTTGCAATCTTGAGATCAGTTCTGCATTTTGTTCTTGATAATGCCTATGATATGATGATGTGAATGCTGCTGGAATCTCCTTGTTAGTTGAGACAACTCAAGTGTACAAGTGAAGCATTGGAGGGCCCCCTTTGCCAAACTAGTACACTCTTCCTTTATGTTCTTTTCAAGTAATATTTGATACATGTTCTAGATCAGATCTTGTTGTAGATGAGTTTATTCTCTACTGTAGTTATATGAATTCCATAGTTAAGTAGAATGCTTAATGTTTCTAAGCCTTACTCATGTTGTGAATAATTTCTTGAATAAAAAGTCAATGTGTGGTTTGCTTTCAAGCATTAGGATAATCATGAATGCCTTTTGAGTTATTTACGCTTTCAGTACTTTTGATTTAATTGATGATAATTGCTAATGAGTGAAAGAAGACAATGAATGCATCTCTTGAATAAGAGTTTTGTCTTTCTAGCATTGATAAGCCTTAAAACTAGTTTGAATATCTCTCGAATGCTTACTGTGGATACTCTTTAAGAAAACAATTGTTGATTACTGTCATGAGATCTATGAATAGGACTCCTAAATAGAATATTAGTACCTCTTCCATATTCAACACTTTAGATAATGCTTAGATAAACCTTGTTGAGTAATGTCATGAGAAACTATGAACAAGACTTCTGAATAGAAGCTTAGTTTCTCTTTCATATCCAACTCTTTAGATACATTTTCATGCAATAATCAAATCTATCTTAAAGCTCATATATTTTGAGTGCCCATCTAAGTCTTACAAACTCCGGGTTGACAATAAAAGCACTCTAATTTACTTGAGTAGATTGGAGCCCAACATTTTGGCGCCATTGTCGGGGATGTGCATTTAAGATAGATTTAGAAGCATTGAAAAAAAAAAATAGAAAAATAGAAAACAACAAAAACCCTTGCAAAAACATAGAATAGAATTTATTTTTTAGTTATATTTCTTTATGTCTAGAATAAAGGTAGATTTTTGAAACAAAACCCCCAAACATTAATAAAAACTCCTTAACTACTAATTCCATTTGCAAAACAAAGATCTACAAAACATGATGTTAAAAAAAATCATTTAGAGAAGGAGGGTATGCCACCACAAGGATCTTCTTAAATCCTAGTCCACAATTTAGAATGATCACTAGGGATGAATCTTCATTTCAAAAGTTAGAATAAGTACAAAGCATCCATGAAGAGGATCCACATGAAGAGAACTTAGAAGTTTCTTCTAGTTATCTTTGTGAGAAAGTAAATGAGTCATGGATCACATGCAATGAAGATCAAACATTAGAGCCATAAATTGAAGAATTTCTAGCATGTATATCACAATATCCCTTGTGCATTTAAGGTTTTGAACAAGTGCCATAATAAGATCTTTTTGATATGACAATTAAGGAGAGCAAAACAGACAAAGATCATTTCAAAATTTGGTTTCAACTAGTCATTAGGCTACAAAACCACTCCCTTTTTCAACATTCTTTAACATCAAATCTTTATGATCAACTAACTTTTCATGTCCAAGCATTCATTAAAATATATTTTTCAAACTTGGATGTGAGTTTACTTATGATCTTGTTACGCAAATGGATGCATTGGAAATTTTCTTATACTTGAGAGAATGAATTATTTTTCTATAATAGAGTAGGATAGAATAGAATAAATAAATAAATAGGTGGAATAAGTTCGCAATAAAACCTCATTGTTCAAACTTTTATGAATAATTCCTCAAATCATTGCTCAATACTCATTTGGAAGGATTTCATGGCAAAATGTAGTAAGAACAATCCTATTTTGGGTAACCATATAGGATCATTTTGGAAGAATGTTTTTAAACAATATATCTCTTGAAATCTAGTTTTTTTAAATCCATTTTGAATTTTTTGGATTAAAGCTCAAAAAGATATGATCGAAACAAAACTAGGGCTCAAGTAAAATTTTGAGGACAGAGTTAGCACAGCCTTGACTTGAGGGGTCTAATGGAAACATTTTAACCTGATATTTATAGGGAATATATCCCTTGGAATCTAGTTTTCAAATCAATTTGAATCACCTCAATCCGACATCATATGCAAAAGTTATGCTCAAAATACTAACTACTTGTCGAAAAATCTGCATGTTGGCAATTCTAGGTCTTGACTGTTCATTGACATATTTCACATATCAAAACTTCTTCTTTTAAAAACATGTTTATATGGGAGATACATATTCAAGTATAGAACAATACACAATTTGAATCATCCCATTTGGAGGTCAAATGAAAAAGGTATGCCACATTTAGTGATTGCTTGTTTTAAAATCAACACACTGAAACTCTGCCTCCTAGGTCTGTTCATCAGACATTTTGTGATATCAAAACAAATTATTTTAAAAACATGTTTCTACTGGGTATACAAAAATGAATCTACTTTAATCTCCAAGTGGAATTACATAGATCCAATATTTAATGAGAAAGTTACACTCTAAATAGTGACTATTGGTCTAAAACAAATTCACAAGCAACTCTATCAAACATGGCACTCTTAACCATTTTTAGCATATCATTTTAAATTATTTTAAAAACCTGTTTATACTGGAAGTATCCATATGAATTCACTTTAAATTGGCTTTGGAATCACTCTAATTGAACATAAAACGAAGATTGTGTGAACAAAATACCGCTAGTAGGTCTAGGTTGGCCATCATTCCTCAAAGGGGTAAACAAATGAATTTTCTTTGTATATCATCTTTGGACTTGTTTTCCAAGAATTGCTTACATATTTATTGGAATAAGAGAGACTGTACACCTCTCTTCCTCCTTCAGCTAATATTGTATTGCAGGCAAGTGTTATGTTTTTGCAGGTCCTAGGAAGATTTAAGGGGTGAACTCCATGGATGAATGATTTTTCAAAGTCAATCTTTAAAAAATCATATCTACGAATATGAAGTGAAATATTCAAGTTAAAACAAAGAGGAAATTCACTTGATGTTGAGTTTATCCAAAGAAACTCAAATCTCTTGAAGATTGCTTTCAGTTGTTGACCAACAACACCAATAGTCATATAAGATGGATTGAGATAACTGCAAAAGACATGAAGCCAATCAAAAGAGGAAGAAGACAAGTTCACTTCCAAGTCACATCCATTGCCAAATAAACCTTTCATATTTCATATTGTTCATGGTTTCATTCATCATCCATATAGTATGCTAAGCTCCATGAAGATCCATGTTGAAGTCTATACCTATTATCTATTTATCCATCTACTCCTAGATCATAACTTCACCCTATGCCACTTTAATAAGCTTTCCATACTCCCATACTCCATTATATCTCATTTCCATCCAAATAATAATAATAATAATAATAAAGGTAAAAAATAATAAAGGGGTTTGGCTGTGAAAATCCAGGTTCCTGGCACAGTACAAACCCGAATTCATTCTGGAAAACCAAGTTACTTAGCCAGTATGAATTCTTAAAAACAAAAAGAGTTCTACTTCATTTCAATTCATTTTGATTTTTATTAGCAAATATTTTCTTTCTTGCAAAAGAAATCTAAATACTTGAGAACAAGTCTTAGAATAAGAAAGGGGGAAACAAATGTCTTGTTATCGTTTTCATTTCAAGCATTGTTATCCTTCTTGTATCAACATAAAGACATTCAAGCATGAATACACTCAACATGGAAGCTATTTCAATACTCAACCTCAACTTCAGCATTCAAAGCTATAAGAGGAGACTTCATGTTTTGATCATCATCCAGAAGGGACTTGTTTTCATCATTATCCATAAGAGACTTGTTACATGTTCAGTCATCATTCAGAAGGGACCTGTTCCAGAAGTATCATTCAGAAGGGACATGTTTCAGAAGTATCATCCAAAAGCATCATTCAGAAGGGACCTTTTTTACAAACACCATTCAGAGGGGGACCTGATTAGTAGAAGTTTCAAGACATCATTCATCATCACTGAATCATCATTGAAACCTGACAAGCTACAAAGAAGCAAGAAAGCAAGTTAGTATATTTTCATTTTTAATGCTATAAATTTTGAAAATTCTTCAAAGTAAATAGTGTTAAAGAGTACCTTTTATT
>ML799754.1:173608-184350 GCA_009831015.1 Picea engelmannii
CTGTGTACTATGTGAATGAGCCATTGATTAAATTTTGTTTTTCTTAAGAATCTATATGCATTGCTTTACTTCACAGGTTTAAAACTTACATGTGGTATCAGAGCTCATTTTTGGCTTCAGAGGGATGCCTTTGTTGTTGAGGGCTTGGCTCGGTCTTGATAGATCAAGTTTATCTTGGGTATGTGATAAACATGGGTTTAGTGGGAGCTCTTGTAGTGGTGATTTGAGTGCATAAAGAGGAATGACAAGCTCTTCTAGAATCGAGATAGAGAAGTTCAACGGTAAAAACTTTGAGCTATGGAATCTGAAGATGGAGGACCTTCTTGTAGACAAAGAACAATGGATCGTTGTGGATCCTGGTACACAGCCTACTAGTACACCGTCTACTAGAACATAAGCTACTGGTACACAACCTACTAGTACACAAACTACCAGTACACCACCTACTGGTATGTCGAAGGAAGATTGGAAGAAGTTGGATAGAAGAGAAAGGAGTACTATTCGACTCTTCCTGGCAGATTCGGTTTTTTTGAATGTCTCAAGAGAATCTACAGCCAAGGAACTATGGGATAAGTTGGGGAATTTGTATCAATCAAAGTCCCTGGTAAACAAGTTGTTTCTTCGAAAGAAGTTGTATCATCTTAGGATGGAAGATGGAGATTCTGTGACAGAGCATATAAATGCCTTTAATACTATGGTAAGTCAACTTGGCTCTATTAATATTATGATTGCAGAAGAAGATAAGTGTATTACTTTGTTATGTTGTTTTCCAGACTCTTGGGATAATCTGGTTGTAGCAATTGGTAGTACCACTCAATCTACATTGAAGTATGAGGATGTAGTTTCATCCTTGTTATCTAAAGAGATGAAGTGGAAAAGCATGGACAATCATAGCACAGATGTTTTATTTATAAGAGGTCGTACCCAATATTGGAACCCTGGTAAGCCTTCGGGGTGGAGATCTAAATCTACAGGTAGATCTAAGTCTCCAGGAAAATCTTTGAGGAAATGATGGAAGTGTGGTAAAACAGGGCATTATAAGAAAGATTGCAAATCTAAGAAGGTTGAAAAACCAAAGGGATCTGATAGTACCTCTTCCATAGAGGTGAAAACCTCCACTGAAGAAGGAGGTGATGTTTACCTGGCATCTACAAGTACACATGCAGACCGTGATGTATGGTTGATCAAATTAGGTGCGTCATACCATATGACTCCTCACAGGGAGTGGTTCTCTAAATATGAAAAATATGATGGTGGTGATGTATTCCTAGGAGATGAATCGACAACAAAAATCTTGGGACGTGGAAGGGTTAAGTTGTTGCTAAAATATGGAAGGATTAGAACACTTCCTAGGGTTCTGCACATTCCAAAACTAGCCAGGAGCCTAATATCTGTAAGCAAGATGGATGATGTAGGAGTGGATACTTTATTTGGAAAGAACACTTGCAAGATGGTACAAGGAGAAATAGTGTTGATGAGGGGAGTTCAGTGTGGAACTCTATACAAGTTGTTGGGAAGCACTTATACTAATCGGTGTAACAATTATGTTTTCCTTGAGCAAAAAAATAAAGAAGACAAGACCAATATCATGCCTGAAAAGAAGACCATGCTGTGGCATCAAATACTGGGACATATTGGAGAAAAGGGCCTTCGAACACTACACGATAAAGGTATGGTTGAAGGTATGTCTAATTGCACTCTGGATTTTGATTTGTGTGAACATTGCATATATGGAAAATAGAATCGAGTAAGATTCCCATCTGGTGCTATAAGAGCAAAAGGGATCTTAGAGTTGATACACAGTGATGTGTTTGGACCTATTCTTGTTCCATCCCTAGGTAAATCTATGTATTATGTTTCATTCATGGATGATTTTTCAAAGAACACATGGATTTACTTTCTTAGAAAGAAATCTGAGGTATTTGATAAATTTAAAGAGTTTAAGGCTCTGGTAGAAAATCAGACAGAGAAGAAAATAAAGGTATTGAGAACAGATAATGGTGGAGAATTCTGTGAAAATAAATTCAAAGAATTATGTAAGAAGTGTGGTATAGCAAGGTAGAAGACTACTCCATAAACTCCTCAGCAGAATGGAGTTGCAGAAAGGATGAATAGGACACTGATGGAAAAAACAAGGAGCATGCTCAGCGGTGCCGGTTTAGGACAAGAATTCTGGGCAGAGGCAGTGGGTACAACATGTTACCTGGTCAATCAATCGCCTTCATTGGCATTGGACGATAAAACTCCACACGAGGTATGGTCTGGAAATAAACCCTCTCTTCAACATCTTAGAGTGTTTGGTTGTGATGCTTATGTACAAGTTCCAAAGGAAAATAGGAGTAAGCTGGATAAAAATGATGAAAAGTGTATCTTTATTGGTTATAAAGATTGTGTGAAAGGTTATAAACTTTGGAACCCAGAAACCAAGAAGATTGTTTACAGTCGAGATGTTGTGTTCAGAGAGGTAAAAGATGTGTCCAAATAGGAATTCCTACCAACGCAAGACGAACCTGAGAAAATAGAGCTTGAGTTGGATGATGCAAAATATGAATCATCTGAAGAAGACAGCAGAAGAAGAAGAAGAAGAAGAACCTCATACCCCGGTATTGAGGAGATCCGTGAGAGATAAAAGGAAACCAAAAAGGTATAGTCCACCTGATTTCCGTTCAAATTTTTCTTTATCTATTACTGATGATGATCCCAGAACTGTCAAGGAAGCAATGAATTCAGAGGATAGTAAGCTCTGGAAGAAGGCCATGGTTGAAGAAATGGATGCCTTGGATAAGAATGAGGCATGGGATATAGTTGAGTTGTCAGCTGGAATAAAATATGTTGGTAGCAAATGGTTGTTTAAGAAGAAGTTTAATGCACAAGGTAAAGTGGAGAAATACAAAGCTCGGTTAGTAGCAAAAGGTTATTCCCAGGTAGAGGGAATTGACTTTGGTGAGATTTTTTCTCCTGTTGCTAAGTTAACTTCTATTATTTCTTTTATCTATTGTTGCTGCTTTTTATATTGATGTGGAACAAATGGATGTGAAGACAACATTCCTACATGGGGATATGGAAGAAGAAATATACATGAAGCAACCAGAAGGATTTGTAGTGAAGGGAAAGAAAGAGTTGGTCTGTAAGCTAAAGAAGTCACTATATGGTCTGAAGCAATCACCTAGGTTGTGGTACCAAAATTTTGACACATACATCCTTGGATTGGGATTTGTAAGAAGCAGGGCTGATCACTATGTATATTCCAAGAAGGTTGGTAATCACTTCATTTATATAGTGTTGTATGTTGATGACATGTTGTTTGTAGGAAATAACATGGATGTTATCAAGGAGGTGAAATCATAGCTATCCTCCAAATTTGACATGAAGGATCTCAGTGTTGCTAACTTCATTCTGGGAATGGAGATTAAAAGAGATTGTGCAAACAGGAAACTCTGGTTGAATCAGAGAAAATATGTTGAGACGATATTGCAGAGGTTTAATATGCATAGAAGTAAACCGGTCAAGGTTCCTATTCCTATAGGTGTAAAGTTATCTGCAGATCAGTGCCCCAAGACATAGGAAGAAGAAGAGGACATGTCCCATGTTCTGTATGCCAGTGCAGTTGGCATTTGGATGTATGTAATGGTCTGTACTAGACCGTACATTGCACATGTAGTGGGAGTTTTGAGCAGGTATATGTCAAAACTAGGGAAGGAGCATTGGACAATAGTAAAGAGGGTCTTCAAGTATGTTCGTGGCACCACCAGTTATGGATTGTGCTACCAAGGAAGACCAGGATTGGACAGAGTGGTGGACATACATGGCTTTGTTGATGCAGACTGGGCTAGAGATATGGATCACGGAAGATCTACAAGTGGGTATGTGTTTAACCTATTTGGAGGAGAAATCAGTTGGATGAGAAAAATACAGGCTGTAGTGACACTCTCAACTACAGAAGTTGAATACATGGCAGCCACTCATGCAAGCAAGGAATCAGTATGGTTACAAAGATTGTGTTCAAGTATTGGGTTGGTACAACAAGCAATGAGATTAGATTGTGACAGTCAGAGTGCAATCTTCCTGGCAAAGAACCCAGCTTATCATTTGAAGACAAAGCATATTGATGTTCAGTATCACTTTGTGAGAGACATGGTTGAGGAAAAAAAGGTGTTGCTGAAAAATGTTGACACTTTGAAGAATGTTGCAGATTCATTGACAAAGTCTGTGTGCACAGAAAGTTCTCCTGGTGTAGAGTAACAATGGGCATTGTTTCCCTGGATTGTTGACTATATAATCCCCTGGACCCTTGGATGCAAAGAAAACAACAAGTGGGAGAATGTTGGGTATGTGTTATATTCTTTGCATGTGTGTGTGTGGGCGCGTCAGATATGACAACTGCATCTGACGATCCCTCGTTGACTAAAACTAATCCCAGTTTTAGGGATTAGGGTTTTGGTATCTACGGAATACCTAAAAACATTGTATATATTGTATAGTGAATGGTGAAATTCGATATAATGAATATAAGAAAGGTTTTCTCGGTTGAGGGTTTCCGGTATAATAACTCTGTGTACTATGTGAATGAGCCATTGATTAAATTATGTTTTGCTTAAGAATCTATATGCATTTATTTACTTCACGGGTTTAAAACTTACAGGTAATCCTTCCCAGATGAAATCCATTGCTATTTTATTATTCTTCTTCTCTTCCTTATTGGCTACAATCTTTTCCCTTTTTGAACTATCATATCCTGTAACAACTGATAGCCACATATAATGCCCCTGTGCCTGTAAAAATACTTTCATCCTTCTGCTCCACATCTCATACTTTAAACCATTCTGACCATTAAACATTGGTAGTCCATTCTAAGAATAATCCATGATCTCCTTCCAGTGGTTAAATTGTTTCCTGAAGGAATCCGCTCTGGTACCAATTGCTGGATTACCGAGAGGGGGGTGAATTAGTAATAGATCAATCTAATCCTTTTTAACCACAAAATGCAAGTGTTATATCAATGTAGCATTATCATCCAATAGTTGCAGAGTAAATAAACAATGAACAAATGAGAAATCATACACCTACACAGTACACCAATGTTTTTACGTGGAAACCTGAAGCGACATAAAACCACATAATGATTTTTTTTATATGTCTTTAAGAATTATATTCATTGGAAGCACCAACTTCCTTTGTTTTCCAGGTGAAACTAGAAGGATGATCCAACCCCCTAGTTTCTCAGGCTACAAGCCGATGGAAGCTCCAATTCCCCAATTCTCTGGATACAACCAGAAGAAGGCTACAACCCCCTATGTTCTCCGGCTACAACTGGAAGGTGGCTACAACCACTTGTCCTTGCCTTGTCCAACCACCTTGAAATATAAGTAGAATGATGGAGCCACTGTCACACTATCACTGTGAGATATACTGTTGTAAACCTGTACCAATCAACCTGTACCATAAAAAACTGCATCAACCATGCACCAACCTATACCAAACAACCTGTAATCAACCTGTACTAGAAACAAGTGCATCAACCATGCACCAACCTATACCATCAACGAGTGAATCAACCATGCACCAAATATGTACCAATCATGCATCAAATAAAAATAAACTATGACTCTTCAAGATGTACCAACATCATCAACTATACACCTCATGTATGTTCCAAATCATCAACTACTTGTCTCAACCATGTACCCAACATGTACCTAAACCAAAATCCCTCATCAATTTCATCATCCAAATCTGATTTATAACTTTGTAACAGACTTGGCGTATGTGATCGCATAATTGCAAACCTTCCTTAACTTTAACAACAAGAGACTAGCATTTTCATCAAACTTTACTTTAGTCTCACATGACTAATTTTAGATTAGTCAACAACCCTAACTTGCAATAATCATAACTATGTACCTGTAATGAATAAAGATCTGAAAATGGTACACAATTTTTTTCAGTGTATTTTATGCAATTCCTCCATATTTCTCTACTTGGAACCTCTCAAAAAAGGAGTTATAGAAAAAATGACATACCTTGTTGAATTATGGCTTATTCTAGAGATCAAACTTGTAGAGCGTGCCCCACACAGAATATTTGTTGTATGGATATTAAAATGGTACACATAATACTACAAACTGTAATATAACCAATACATTTGGTCTTACTGAATTTTTATCTGTTATGAATAAGTTATGACTTTTTACCCAAAACACTTGTTTTAGACTAGTTTTAGAACTAGCCACAAACCCTATTTTCCATGGAGTATAACTCCAAAAATACAACGACCCACAAGATGCAATTTTTATCACAACTACTTGGATATGTTTCCTCAAAGGCCTCCCAATTTCATGGTCTGAATCATTCTAGAAACAAATTTATCGTGAAAATGGTGAGATGACCTGTAAATAACATACCTTAGAAAGCATCATCAAAAGAATTTATCCTCCCTTGAATTTCGGCCTTCTTTACTTCACCTTTCCTTTGAAAATCTGCTTAGATATCCTTTGGTTACCTTAGTCACTTGTATATATTCAATATTCTCAAGTGTGATTAAAATGAGAGAGGCTTGCCTCTTTTTTATACTTTCATGTAGCTTCCTCAAGGGGTTACCTTTTAACCATCTTAACCCACTTTCCTTATTTTAGGGTTAACCCATTTCTAACCACTTGTCCACTTAGTAATTTATCCATTAAATTTATTGTTTAAATAATTTATTTTGTATCCACTTTGACTTATAGTACACTCATCACTTCACTTTATTATTTACCTTCTAAAATCTCTTAAACCACTTTCCTTATTTTAGGGCTAACCCACTTCTAACCACTTGTACACTTAGTAATTTCTCCATTAACTTTATTATCTAAATAATTTTTTTTGTATACACTTTGACTTATAGTACACTCATCACTTAACTTTAATATTTAAATAATTTCTTCTTTGCAACCACTTTGACTACTTTGACCTTTTGGGGCTTCTAGATGACTCATGAGGGTTCTCCAACTTCACATGGCCATAAGTCTCTAACCGTGAGGAGTTATGTGGTGTTCCACATACCACCGGAAATGGCATGACATGTACTATCCATCCATAACAGTCTTACCTTAAAATATATTAAAAATCATACCATTATACATGAAACAAACTTGGGTCCATTACCCAAACCTTCGTGCTACCAAAATTCGGTACCAGACTTTCTTCAAGGGTTGACATCAATGACAACCAACCCAAATAATCAACATTTTGAATTATTCTCAAATCTTGATTGGTTGTTTCATTTCTTGAGTCCCCTCTTTAGTTGAATAATTTTAGTCTCTAGCTTCTTACAATCTTGTTGTTTTTCATTGAGTTGTTTACTCAAGACTTCCTTATTTCTCTTGGCTTCTTGAAGTTGAGTCTTCAAGTCAATGATGATTTTCTCTGATTCTTTGATGGTTTTTGAAACTTCTTTTTCTCTTAATTTTTTCTCTTCTTCAAATTCTAGTAGTTGTCCCCTCAATAACTTGTTCTTCTTTTTATAATTTCTAAGTTCATCCAGAGCACTGATTAGTTATGATTCTAGGTCTACTTCTCCTTCAACCTTAGAGTTTTCCTCAATCTCAAAATTATTTTTAGAAATATTATCTATGGTTTCTATACCCATAAATAGATGTTCTGACTCTTCATCTTCACTCATGGCAGATGAACTATTGTCTTCTTTGGAGTAGAAGTTTTTCTTTTTCTTGTAGAATTTCTTTGTGTATTGGGTTTTATACTTTTTATGGTCTTTATGATTGTAAGATTATTATTCATCATTATCCTCTTGTTTGGGATAGGGACATTTGTTATCAAAGTGTCCAATTTTTCCATAGTTGAATCATTTGAAAGGTAACTTCCCTTTGTGTTTTTTGAACCCTTTCTTAAGTTTCCTTATAAAGTTGGCCTCTTATTCATTTGATATGTCTGAGTGATTTTCATTTGGCACATGCTCATGGTTATTTGTTGTTTTTTATGCTTTAAAGGTTGTTTCCCTTTTTGATGACTTTTCTTGGCCGATTCTCATTTCATAGGCTATAAGAATGTTGGAAGATTAGTTGTTGTCATTGATGTCAACCCTAGTCATGGGTTTTGGACCGCAAGATTGATAAAGGTATTTGGACATGAAGGACAATGCACATGCATATACAAAACCCATGAATGTATAGTATACATCATGTTGTTTCCGGTGGTATGTGGCACGTCACGTGGATCCTCATGGTTGAGTAGAAATGAATTTTTGAAGATGACAAAGTGAATTGAAGAAGGAAGTACATGTAAGCGCTAAAGATAATTAAAGAAAAGAATTACAAAATAAGAAAGTGTTAGGTAAACCCTAATGTTAAAATGAAGTGACATAAATGGTATAAATAAACATCATTATACATTAATTTTGATACAAGTCAAATTTCAGAGGAAATAAGAAGTAAAGAAGGCCAGATTTCAAGGGAGGATGAAGTCTTTTGGTGATGTGTTCTAAGGTATGTTATTTTCAGGTCATCTTACCATTTTTTCTATAAATTTTTTTCTAGAATGATTCAGATGGTGAAATCGCTATGGTATTTATAAGACATATCAAGGTACCTCTGGTAAAAATTTCATCTCTTGATTCGCTATAATTATGGAGATACACTCTATGGAAGATAGCGTTTGTGACCAGTCCTGAAGCTAGTCAATAAACAGGTGTTCCGGGTAAAATAGTCATAACTTCTTAATAGAGAATCCAAATGATGTGGGAAAAATTTCATTGGAAAGAGTACAAACTTTGGTTTCTTGTGTGAAAGTTTCAGAATCGGATGTTAAATATTGAGCACGGGGAATTCTGTACAAGTTCGGTCTCCTGAATAGACCAGAATTGAATAAAGTCTACCATTCTTTCTATAACTTCTTTTTGGGGAGGATTCAAGGAGTGAAACTTGGAGGAGGTTCAGAGAATACATTGAGTAATATTATATGCAGGATCAAAGTACTCCAAGAATTGAAGAATTGCAGAAATTGAAAAAGTCTCTGGAAACATTATCAAGTTCTATGTGATGATTGGTTGATGGTGATGATTTAATGTAAAGTTTTATTATCTCTCATATATTCTTGGGTGGAAAGAAGGGGAAAGAATGGAGAGTTCAAATCTCTCTTGATATTGGAGGATTGTATCTTCCTCTTAGAGATTTATCCCTCCCTTTACATTTGGAAGCAGTAGCTACCTTTGGAAGTCATTACTTCCCTTGAACAATAACTATTGATTATTTCTCATATATTGTGCATAGTGTATTGTGGTTTATTGGTGTAACTCTAATAATATTGTTCATTGCTCATTGGATATAGTTGAATGGTTTAAGTATAAGTTGAAAAATCTTTTAAATTGTACTTGATATTGATTCACCCCCTCTCAGTATCAACAAAGAATCCCATGAATTTCATCCATTGTAAGGTTGTCAAGGTATTTTTCATATTCCAAGGTAGATACCTTGGAATCATATTTCATTGGCAGTGAAATCAAAACCTTTTGGACAATAATCTTGTCTTTTATCTCTTATCCCAATGCTTTTATTGAATTGACTATTTCATCCACTCTTTGAAACTTTTCTGCAATTTTTTCTTCCTCTTTCATCTTAGACTCTCAAACTACCCTCTGTATGTTTGAATTTTTTCTTTCTTAACTTTTCCATATCCTTCATAAATGATTTAAGTTTGTCCCAAATTCCTTTTGTTGATTTACAATGCATCACTTTTACAAATATGGGGTTTGGTAATCCACCCAGAATTGCATTAACATCCCTTGAATTATCATTGCAAAGTTTCTTTGCACCAACATCTTAAGGTGAATTAGTTGGTGCAGTGTAACCATTTACCAAATATATCCAAACATCACATCCAAGAACCATAAGATAAATTTTCATCCTTGTACTCCAAAATGCATAATCATTTCCTTTGAACAATGGTTCTTTGTTGGAGGACATTCCTTCTTGTTGATCCATTGGATTTCTCAGAATTTGCGTTCAAGTGGTTATATTGTGGTGAAGGAACCAACTCTGATACCAATTGTTGAAATATTCGCCAATACTAAGAGGGGGGGTGAATCAATATTGATTATTTTTTAATACTTTTAATAATAATTAATTATTTTATCAACAAGAATGTACTAAAAAAAATACATTAAATATAACAATAACAAAAGTACAAGTTACAATGTGTAGGAGACACCAATATCTATTCTTTTGAGCACCAACTCAAGGAGACACCAATCCCCTTTTTTAGAGAACCAACTCTAGGAAGCACCAACTCTTGGAAGCATCAAATCCCTTGTTTCATAGAACCAACTCTAGGAAGCACCAACTCCCTTGTTGCAGAGAACAAACTCTAGGAAGCACCAACTCCCTTGTGAAACATGATTTAACATGGAGAGGACTGCAATCCTCCCGATCTCCTCCCTACCACCCTCACTACATAAAAATGTTTAAAGTTTCTTTCTTGGACTATGCTCCTTCTTCTTTATCTTCTGATGCAGACTGCATAGACACTTTCTTTCTACCACAATTTCTGGTTTATATAGTATTTCAATAGGTATAATATTGTTAAGAACCAAATATCAATATAGCATATAAAAACCTTAGAAAAAGTACTCAACGCCTTGAAAAAGAGATAATTTTAGATAATAAGCCTCTTCAAGGGGGAAACCTCCTTTTACCCCACTTAAATGTTCAAGTACAAGATGATTCCAAATGAAAATGTCTCCTTGGTATATA
>ML799754.1:190197-212625 GCA_009831015.1 Picea engelmannii
AGAAGGAGCATTGTTCTCTCTATAGATGTTAGGATTGGTCCTTCTAGTAGCCATAGCTATATTTTTACTTTCAACATTTCTTTCCACCTTAAATGCATTCTCCAATGATTTGGGTTCCCAAAGGCGAACCTCATGTTGAATGTCATCCTTTAAAGTTCCTATGAATACATCAATCAAGTGCTCATCTAGAATATCGGTTACCTTTATATTCAATCTTTGGAAGTTCTCAATGTGCTCAATAATTGAACCCTTTTGCTTGAGATTTATCAATTGGCTAAAGAAGGTATTTCTCCTTGTATCCTCATAGTGTGTTATCATTTCTTCCATGAAAATTGTCCAAGTGACGAGTGATTTGCAAGAACAAAGCCATCGATACCATACAAATTGATTAGGTTCTAAATATAAAGAAGCAACTCGTACCTTTTGTGTATGTGGCACATTATGTATATCAAAGAATTGCTCCATCTGAAGTATCCATGTGATTGGGTCCTTGCCATCAAACTTCCTCATATCGATCTTAGGAANTGTCCTCATCATGAATTTCATGGGATGCATTTTCACTTTCAGGTGTCTTCTCTTTTATGAAATTTTTCAATACTTCCATGATCTCCTCTTTTAAACCATCCATCTTTGCCTCCAACTTAGCTTTCATCTCTTGTAGTTCATCTTTTGTTAGTATCTTATTTTGTAAATCATTTATGTCCCTACACATTAATTCACCTTCATCAAGAGTCCAAGTAGGATTGTCTGGAGGCTTATTTGGTGTAGAATTTCCCTTTTTGGGTGGCATGTTGGCCAAGTATCACTTTTGAACCTTGATTTTGAGATGGTTCTGCTAGACAATCTTTCTTCTGTTGTATCTCCCAAGTTTCGGCCCTTCTAGGAATGAGACTTTATTTTATGTAGTTCTCTGATATTTATTCTCTATAATGTCACAGGTTTGATCAAAATTGGATGTGCCAAGTGTAATTTATGGTAACTTCCCCACAACTTGTTGATTTTTGTCCTTTCCAGGAGATCTCACTTGTATAGCGTTCCCCGCACAAAATAATTGATATAAAATTATGAAACTCATACCAGAAATACTACAGACTATCCACTATCCAATGAAACTAGTCTCACTCAATTTGGATACTCTAGGATGAAGTTATGATTGTTTTATCTGGAACACCTTCTTGAGACTAGTCAATAGGACTAGTTAGATACCCTATCTTCCACAAGGTGTATATACAAATGTAAGATGACCCAAAAGATTAACATTTTACCAAAGATACCTTACTAATTATTTGAATAGCCTCTGGAGTTCAGGGTTTGAAACGTTACATAAAATATTTTATAGCGAAAATTCTGCAATGACTCAGTTCAGGATGATTCCCAAACCCTATTTTGTACAATTTGTATCTCCGAAAGTATAAGGTTCGGGAGCTGAAATTTTAACCCAACATACCTTGATCCATCTACTAAATATCCTCCAAGCCATTCCTTTTGAAACATTGTATAAAAATAATTATAGCGAAAATTCCAAGGTGTCTCATATGTAGCAGCGAAACCCCAAGACCTTGATCTTTGATACCATATGTTAAGAGCCAAATAACAATATAGCATAGAAAAACCTCATAAAAAGTACTCAACGCTTTGAAAAAGAGATAATTTCAGATAATAAGCCTCTTCGAGGGGGCAACCTCCTTTTACCCCACTTAAATGTTCAAGTACAAGATGATTCCAAATGAAAATGTCTCCTTGGTATATATAGGAGACTAGGAGGTATAATTACAACTAATGGAATAAAACCGACATAAATAAAATAACATTACTAATGTAATATGCCCCAATCAAGGGGTAATGAGCCAATATTAGGGCTTAAAAAATATTGAACCATTGAGTCTTTTGACGATGAACCATTGTAACTCTTCATTTAATTTTAACAATAATGATGACATTTAATAGTTGATTTTAACATAAAAGACTTCAAATCCTTTGTAAGTTATTTATCATCCTTGTTAACTGGTCTAACAGTCCGAACTTGGAATTCTGGACTGGTGAAATCACAGGCTCACATGTCTTCCTTTTCATCTCCGCTAATCAAAATGCACCTTTATTTTCACCATCTACAAATTGAATTCTACTTAGAATTATTTTATGTAGAAGGTTTGCGGACCAACAAACTCGCAGGCTTACATGTCTTCCTTTTCATATTCACTATCATCGAAATGCACCTTTATTTCTGCCATCTACAAATTAAACTATACTTAGAATCATTTTATGTAGTGGATTCGTGGACCAGCGGACTCACAGGCTCACATGTCTTCTTTTTCATCTCCTCTTTCATCAAAATGCACCCCGATCTCCGCTACCTCCATAATGAACCATACTTAGTCATTTTTTAGGTTTTCACTGATCGATGGTTTGGTTTTAATCACGCATTGAGTGGATGATCCACACTTAAAATATCCTGCGACTTTACTTGATCAGACGGTCAAGAAAGATCCTAGAGTATCTTAAATCAATGACCAAGGTTATTTCACGATTTCGGCCTTTGAGGATTTTTGTTGATTCAAATTTCTTCACGCCCAGAGGGTCAGTGCCGGATGACCACGATCAATAGCTGGGATTTCAACCGATCTACCTATCAAATTAGATGGCTAGTGGGATTTCACGATTTCATGATTTCGTGATTTTGTGCCTCTTTTTTATCTTCAATAATCGTCGAAGTCACGAAGTTATGGAGTACCAAAACTTTATAAATTTCTGCTGGACTTTGTTCGACGACTAAATATTTATTTGACGATAGAGGATTTCTTATTGAATTGATCGAATACCTATGTTATTTCATGGTTTCATCCTTCAAGGATTCCACCAGTTTCAAACTCATGTATCCCCGGAACGATCAACGTCGAATGACCACAAAACGCATCAACCTAATTGAATTGATGAGGATTTAATTGTTCGATTTGATAGCTCTGGTTATACCCAAAATTTCTCAACTATATCTAACAAATCTTTCTTACCTAGATATTGATATAACGATCAAGAACTCTCCTTGATTCAACGGTTGTGATTTCTCTCGAAATTCAAAAGGGAACGATCATGATTCCATGATCCTTTACAATGGATATATGTATGCACACAACTATGGATTCTGCACGATCTCTACAATGCTATTTCTCCTAAGATTTTCTTTCCTCCCACGTGTTCTTCTACATACTTTTGTCATGGTTGGCATCAATGACAACTAATTTTCCAACAGATGGATGATATGTTTTCCATCGTCCGATCTTATTTAATACGATTACCAAGGTTCTTCTTGTGGGCCACATGACATCGTTTTAATAGATCATCGTTGATCCATTCTGTGATCAACGATCGATCTTCCTCCTCGCTTATCCAGTTAGCGGTTCTGCTATAGATGGTGGTTCCACCAAATTAG
This sequence comes from Picea engelmannii, assembly GCA_009831015.1. Classification (NCBI taxonomy): domain Eukaryota; kingdom Viridiplantae; phylum Streptophyta; class Pinopsida; order Pinales; family Pinaceae; genus Picea; species Picea engelmannii. Next base: position 193,625 of record ML799754.1, read on the forward strand.
AGGCTCACTAAAATTAATGTCTCTATCGTTTACACCTGCCATTTCTTTATAAAGATCAATGATCCTATTTTTTCCACATCATCACACTGTGATCCTTCCTTGTGGCTTTATCACCACAGTGTATTTTATTTCCATCAATTTATTTCCATAGTTCGATTCATTAATCGTTACCATTCGAACATTGAATTTCCTTACTAGTCACAGGTTTGAACATGATTGTTCATGCATGTAAACTCTTGTCACATTCAACTTCTCGTGAGAGCTCACATAGGCATCAACATGGTGGATGATAAGAGACCTTCAATGTGGACTGCATTTTGTTAGCTATTTCAAAATAATTTAATCTATAACACTACCATGTCGGTAGATGTCATCATATTCTCATCCAAAATCACATGATGTGATCATATCATTGTTGTCATCCTGACATAAAAACATTGACATTGAGCACTTTGTTAAATAATCAACCAAACAAACTCCCCTTACAATGTTGACATCAATGACACAAAACATAAACTATCCAACAACCATAATTTACCCAACCACCTGATATGGTTCCATTAATGTGTTTCTTATGGACTAGACGAACAAGGTACTTCAGACAGGTTGGTCATTCAAGTTCATGAAGGTGTAGGTTATATTTATGGGAAAGATTCCTATTTTCCTCACATAAACTTCCCAGTTTCCCCCGCACCAGTTCCCACTCATGGTATCACAACCAATACTACAAGACTTCCCCTTTATTCGACTGGTAGGTGTTTTCATTAACAAAAAACACAATTACAATTTTCATCGATTACAGTTCATGAAGTCTTATGCATAATTATAGAATTGGGAAAAAACTGGGTGCTACAACACTTGATTCGTACTCCTTGACCTTCTTTCGAGTTTATCCCATTATTACCTCGACATATTATCATAATGGTTCTTGAATGGACCTTTCCCATTGTTCTTGATCTATAAGCAGATATTCAATTTTAAGTTTCCAGAGCTCAAAATTATGGCCACTGAATTTTGTGATCTCTATCCTCGAATTGCTTGTCATTCCTTCAAGCAAAAATTTAAAGATATCTAACTTACAACTTTCACTAGAACTAGGGATTATATTAGATTCAAAATATATAAACCTTAGCTCTAATACCACATGTTAGGAAATAGGGTTCCACACTAAACCTTATAGAAAAGGCGAAGACATATTTAATCAAGAAAATAAATGACAAAACAATCTCACAATGCATAGAGATTTTACCCTGGAAACCTAAGTGATAAAACCAACACTACTTGAGAAACTTTCTCTCTTGTTGTCTTATTCATTTAGAATAAATAATTGCATGACTAACCTTGGCCTACACCTAAGACACAATCACCATCCTACTCTGTCGTGTTTCACAAGAACAAGCCTACAACCAATTCAACTTACATCTACATGACCAACAACATGTAACAAATATTGATCTACTAATTAGATTCTAAAGTATTACTTCACACCTTATTTGTAGGATTTACAACATGAAAAAATCTAAATCGTGGCACCCATAAATGGTTACAGATCGATGTAGATCATTGGCTACAAATCCTGCAAATCTTAGTATTATGTTAGAGTCGACTACCAGTCAGTCTTCAGTCATTTTCCACTCGACCTTCTAATGAAATCTTTTTGGCTGACCACTTGAATTATTGTATATCACTTTGAATTTGAATTTCCTGATTGATCACTTTCACTGCAAAGAATATAACAACCCAACACATCCTCGATGCAATGAAAATTGTGCATATTTTTGGGCCAAGGATTTCCTTTATAGGGAATGTGTGGTGGTTTTGGACCATGTTCATGGTCCATGACTGATAAAATCCCAATGTATATCGTAATACATTAATGTTACTACTTAAACAATTTCCAAGCCATTAATAACCATCCACATGAAAAAACAACTTGTAATTTTGTCTATACGACACATGTAAGCCAAATATTCCCTTTGGTCATCGTTATTGCAACGTTATCTCAGGTTCATCGCACTTTCCACGAAATGTGAAGCGAAATTTGAGGGGCCCAAGGTTCATTGCAATCTCCACGACATAACTTTGCAAGAGCATCGAAATGGACGTCGAAAAATGACCCAAATTTACTAGTGTATGTTGTTATATTGGACCATGTGCATGGTCCATGAGCCACATAATCCTCTTTTATTCATTAAGATAGTGTTTCTCCTCCTTGCACCATGACAAGGCCCCAAGAACCATATACAAAAAACCTTGTATAGTGCACATACAACACTTGTAGGCCAAAAATCACTTTATATGGCCTACAATGTGGTGTTTTAGGCCATGTGAATGGATGCAATGAGATATAAAATCTAACTATTATCCACTAATATATTTATGTTACTCCTCAAATAATGTATAGGGAATAAATTAGGACCATCCTCAATGTGCAAATCCTTATAATGATGTCCATATGGTACTTGTATGCTAAATATTTATTTTATAGGACCAATATGGTGGTGATTAGGATTGGATCATTATATTATTTTTCATCTATCTTGATGCTTTCAGAGTGGAAAAAAATGGAGAAATCTTCTTGGAGGATCATTTTAACGGTAGGTCCCAGTTTGGAAAGTTGAAGTCTCGAGCCATTTTGAGGCATAAAATGATATCTTTTGGGGTCAAAACTTTCTTATCTTTATCTTAGACCCCTTTGACACTAATCTACACTCAAATACCTTTCCAATTGTGTAAAACTCATGTCAATTAGAGCTCATATGAAAAATCTATGCTTTCTGCAAGTTGACCTATCGTTTTGATCACCATGGTATGAGAGGATGCCACATCGACCCCCATTATTCAAAAATATGGGGATAAATACATGTGGAATTTCAAGAAGATTCTAAAAGGTCCAAAACCTTATCACAATTTAGGGTTGAGTAATTCAAAACCCTACCCCTAGATGGTTATCCGACTATGTTAAATACCAAGTTTCTAGGAGGAGAAGGGGTTCCACTCTTTTGCATTGTATCTTGTTCCATATTGAGAAAAACATCTGAGAGTGGTATTTTGTGAGCATAATAGAGGAGGAGGATTTTTTAGTAGCCATTCATTCCACAATGCCAAAAGATAACTCCATAGTGAGTTCCCATTCCTTTGTATGTGCATTTTATAACTGAAGCAAAGAGAGCAGAGCATAGGCCTCACCTTCTATCTGGGTTTTCTACCGTCTTGGGTTTCCTAGGTCAAATATTGTGTTCATTTGTGTGGATGGTGTGTATGTGTGCTTGTTATTTCATTTTTATTTTTTACATTCCAATTATTTCTTAAATTCAAGTCATAAGCTAGAGATAATAAATATGGGATCTAAGGAAATAAACCATGTAAATCTAAGATTTAATATTATTATAAGATATGTTGTGACAAATTGTTCCAGTGGAATATCCACAATAGTTTACCAATCAGGTGGATTTGGATCATGTTCATGGTCCATGAGACATAAAATCCTATTGTAGACCCTAAGTTGTGTTAGCTGACGACATGGATTACTTATGTTTTTTTTATGTATGATTCTCATGTTTAGGATTAGGGGTTATTACTTTAGGGTGCAAGTCCATAAGTTTACACTTGTTAACCTAATTTTACACTAGGTATCTTTACATTTGTTTAATCAAGGAAAAAATTACATTTTGGTGCCACTGAAGAATTCATGGAAAGAAAAGGATTTCCTTACATAATTGATTTAGTAGTACAAAATGGCTCATTTGTGACTATGTGGCCAAAAAACTTTAGTCATGACTTTTTTTACAAGATAAATACTAGCAAATTTGAGTAAGTTTGATGTATTTTAAGTGACATTGTTATAAAATACTAACGTAAATTACTAATATAGTTTATGGATAAACATATATGACTAGTCAATAACTATGTGAATATAAATTAGTAATATCTATTACTTATATCTAATTGATTTATAGTCGTATAGTCATTTTAGCATGATTTATCATGTTAATGAGGATTTTTCATGTTGAATTCATTCTTGTAGTATGCATGGATGTGTGAGCCATGCTTAACAACACCACACTCAAGAACATGTACAATATAATTATTTATATCATTAATTGAAACTCCTAGCCCACATTCCACCTAGTTTAATTCCAACCACTATAAAAAACATATATATTTTTTGAAATATTTATATTCAGTCCAAATTTGACTAGCACTATTTAATAATATTGGATCAGGTGGTTGAGCATTGTACATTTCATCTTTAATCAATATCATTCTTTCATCTTATAATTAAACATCATCAAATTAATGTATGTTGATACCCCCAAATTGTTCGACATGGGATAAGTCACTATGCATTAACGATTTACCCTATCCCCATTGGATTCAAACATGTGACTTGCAAGGAGGAAACACATAAATAATGTGCTTAAATGTACCATACTTAACTTATAATATTAGATTTTAATACATTAATACATGTAGGTTATAATATATTACTAATATATAATTTATATCTTAATTATAGTAATATATTACTTTTTCATAACTCTTCATGAAGGGACATGTCCATTAATTAAATAATTAACTCTATTTTTTAATTTTACTTTTCCAAACACCATGGACACATACCATGGGAAAATACCCAAACCCATGGGTTTGAACCCACCATTTCAATTTTTACTTTTTCACATGCACCCCTATTTTAATATACTTGTAAACCTATATATAAATAAATATTTGAAATTTTGTGTATTGTAATGCCGTAATATGAAATCAATGACAAGATTAATCCTTTGAAATCAATGACAAAGATTCCAACAATACCGCCCTTTGTCATTGATATAAATCTTGCAATGAAACAGATATTCCACTAGGAATAGAGAGAATTCTCCCCTTGTCTGCAACTCTCCCCTGGTCTGTAACTCTCCTCCTTTAACATCAATGGAAAAGGGATGATCCCCCTAATAATTTGATTCTCCTTAAGAACTTAGTGATGATATGGATATTACTCCCATTTTTTGTTTGATATATTCAAATGTCTCTTTGGGAAGGGGTTTTGTGAAAAAAATATGGAATATATGTTCTTTGGTGACAATATATTCAACTTGACATTCTATTATGCTACTTGTTCTCTTAAGAAGTGATACTTGATTGGAATATAATTTGTTTTAGTGCATAATAGAATTCTTTGAAATATTTTTTTCACTTGTGTTGTCACAAATTATTGATATTGGATGATCATATTCTACCTTAATATCTTTCAATGTCTGCTTCATCCAAATAACTTGTGTGCAACATGATGTTGTTGTTGAGATATACTCGGCCTATGATGTGGACAGAGAAATTGAATATAGTTTCTTGCTCAACCAGGACACTAGAATTTTTCCTAAAAATAATTGTCCTCCACTTGTACTTTTCCTATCATCAACATTTCCTACCCAATCTACATATGTATATGTTGTTAGAGTAAAATATTCACCTCTTGAGTACCAAAACCTGAAATCCAAGGTTCCCTCTAGATATATGAATATTATTTTCACCTCATGCACATGAATTTCTTTTGGTGTAGCTTAAAACCATGCAACCAATCCTACTACTTTCATAATTTACGACCTTGATTTCGTCAGATATAGTAGGGTAATAATCATTGACCTATACAATGTTTGATTTTCTTCTGCATATTCAACATATTTTCTCAATTTACAACCTATGACCATGGGTGTTTCGACTGGTGCACAATGTTACATTCTAAACTTCTTCACAATTTCCTTGGTATACTTGGTTTGTGAAATGAATATGACTTTTTTGAATTGATAAATATGTAAACCAAGAAAGAATGATAATTCACCAAGCATAGACATCTCAAATTCCTTTTGCATTTCTATTGCAAAGTCTTGGCACATTTTTTTCATACTAACACCAAAAATGATGTCATCTACATAACCAAAATAATCAACTGATTTTTTTCTACTATCTTGATGTAGATTTTACTGTAAGCAATTCCTCTTTTGAATCCTTGTTTTTGTAGATATTTGTGAAGTCTTGAATACCGGGCATTGGGAGCTTGTTTTAGCACATAGAGTTCTTTCTTCAATATGCATACATGGTCCTTATTTTATGATAATAAGAATCCTTCTGGATGTTCAATGTATACGTCTTCCTATACATTTCCATTGAGAAATACATATTTGACATCCATTTGATAGAATTTGAAGTTCTTGAAACATGCAAATTCCAAAAACATTCTGATAGATTCTAGTCTTGCAACCAGGGAAACGGTTTCTTTGAAATGAATATCTTCAACTTTAGTATAGAATTTACAAACCAATATTTATTTACTTATTATTACTTTTCCCTCTCCATTCAACTTGTTCCTAAAAAACCACTTGGTTCCATTCAATTTTTTATCTTTTTCTTGGAACAAGTTCACATGTCTCATTCTTCTCAATTTGATTCAACTCTTCTTCCATGGAATCAATCCAGTGCTTGTCTTTGCTATCTTCTGTAAATTTCTTGGGCTCTATTTTAGATAAAAGAAGATAAGTTTGCATGTTGTGGTGAACTTGCTAGTATTCTTCTAGTCTGAAATCCCGTATCTTTACCACTAAGAATTATTTTTTTTGAATGATTCTTTCAGACAAATCTAGATGGTGTCTTTGTATCTTGACATTATGATTCTTATTCTTTATTTTCTTCTCCTTATTCTTCTTATTTGTATCTTGGATCCTCTTTTTTAACATGTTCTTTCACCTTCTGATGCCCTGCTTCATCCACTTTCAAATTGGCACTCTATACAATTTTCCCCAATGCTTTATTGTAACATCGATAAGCTTTTCTTTTTGATGAATAACCCAAAAATATACCTTCACTATCTATGGAATCAAATTTTCCCAATTCCTCATCATATCTCTAGATGTATCACTTGATTCTGAAAACTTTGAAGTGTTTAACTATTGTTGGTCTACCCTTCCATAATTCATAACATGTTTTGTTGTGGTTGACTTTGATTTTGCCTCTATTAAGAATGTAGACTATGGTGTTGATTGCTTCTCTCCAAAACCTATCTGATAGATTAACTTCATTCAAAAAAATTCTAACCATCTCTTGTAATGTTTGATTATTCCTTCCCACCACTCCATTCTGATATGGATTTCGTGCAGCTGAAAAATGTCTCTTTATTCCATGAATCTCACAAAATTCTTCAAATTCATTTGAGATAAAATCACTTCCTATGTCTGATCTCAAGAACTTGATTTTCAAATTAATTTCATTTTCAACCAAGGCTTTGAATGCTTTAAACGTCTCAAATTATTCGTATTTTTCTTTTAGAAATGTAACCCATATCATTCTAGAGTATTCATCAATGAGCAACACAAATTAATTTTCACCTTGTAGACTTTGTGTTCTTGTAGGCCCACAAAGATCTATATGAAAAAGTTCCAATGGATTTGTTGTTGAGTAATGCTTTGATTTGAATCTTTCTCTTATTTTTTCCCCATGTTGACATTGCTTGCAAAGAGTGTTTGAAGGTTTATCAATATTTGGCATATCTCTTACTCCTTGTTTGGTGTTGATTTTTACTAGATTGTCAAAGTTTATATGGACCATTCTTCTATTCCATAACCATCTCTCATATATTTTTCCCATATAACATTTTTATCCATTGATATCATTGAGGATACATACATTATTTGAGGTTATATATGTGTTTTCCACTAATCTTACTGAGCCTTTCTTCTTTATATCACATCCTTGAGAATCAAATGTGAGAGTGTTTCAAGATAAGAAGAATAAGGAGAAGAAAATAAAGAATAAGAATCATAATGTCAAGAAACAAATACACCATCTAGATTTGTCTGAAAGAATCATTCGAAAAAATTATTTCTTAGTGGTAAAGATACGAGATTTCAGACTAGAAGAATACTAGCAAGTTCACCACAACATGCAAACTTATCTTTTTTTATCTAAAATAGAGCCCAAGAAATTTACAGAAGATAGCAAAGACAAGCACTGGATTGATTCCATGGAAGAAGAGTTAAATCAAATTGAGAAGAATGAGACATGTGAACTTGTTCCAAGACAAAGATAACAATTTGATTGGAACCAAGTGGGTTTTTAGGAACAAGTTGAATGGAGATGGAAAAGTAATAATAAGTAAAGAAATATTTGTTTGTAAATTCTATACTAAAGTTGAAGATATTGATTTCAAAGAAACTTTTTCCCCGGTTACAAGACTAGAATCTATCAAAATGTTTTTGGAATTTTCATGTTTCAAGAACTTCAAATTCTATCAAATGGATGTCAAATATGTATTTCTCAATGGAAATTTATAGGAAGATGTATACATTGAAAAGGAGAGGATGTGAAAACATGTGTGAGATTTGACATATATGTGAAAGGTAGTTGTTGGTCCTAAAGTATGCACCTTACTGCTAAAGGGAAGAGCTAGGCCACCTTAAGTTGGAATGGTTGGTTTTAAGATAAGATAAGTTTGTTGGTGAGTTGGAGGGTTGGTTTGACCAAGACAAAAAAATGGTTGTTCAGCAAGATGATATGGTTGTAGGTCCTCCTTGGCTGGTGGCACACAAATGATAGAAAAGTGAGAAAATAGAGGGATGAACAAAGGAAGAAACAAACAACTCAATGAATTATAAGCTGTAAGACATTTAAGACTCAAAATAATATTTCAAGGCATAAACAAATTTCCAAACACAATTGCTCCCACAGGTTGCAAATAAAAAAATATTTACTAAAGCATTAGTTGTTTTCTAGGTTGCATATCAGTAAAAGATGAGTTATACAATAGTTGAAAGGAAAATGAAATGTACTTTGCACACATCAAAAATTGCATTCAAGATAAGAGAAAAACACATATAGATTTTAACATAAAGCACACTTTCATCAAGAGCATATTCACTAGGTAGAGAGATTAATCCAATCATAGAACATGTTCAACCAGTTGATATATTTATTTCCTTCCTAAAAAATGAACCCTCCATTTATAAAAAAAACTGCATATTTATCAAAGTTGTAGAGGCCCTTGTCCATATGAAACTGATGCTTAACTCTACACTATCAGTTGAAGAACACTTATTGACTCAAGTAAATATTGTTGAAGTATAGTAATGCATACTTCAAACTTGAATTTAAAAAAGGAAGGGGTTCATATCAAACTCAAATGACCACTTATTATTCCTTAATTTAAAAAGTCTTGAACTTAAAAAATTAAAATTGCTACTAATGATAAAACTAAACTGATGCATATGTTGAAGTGAATTGATATTTGACAAAAACTAACTAGGACTAATAGAACTAGGTTCTGAATTGAGCACTTGTATCCATGCACACTATTGGAGGCCAACTAGGAGATAACTAGATAGACAAGCATCTTCTTTAGATACCCCTTCATAGAAACATTCTTCTTCAAATTATCTCCTTCGGAAAGAAACAAGTCTTTTGGTGTTTCTTCTGGAGTCTTTGATACTTCTTCTGCAGTCTGGAGTACAATTTTTCCAATTCCTGGTTGTGGTGTTGCAAGGTCTGGACTTGAAGCTTTAGTTCTTGCACTTGTTGGTTTCCATCGACCCTCTCTGTTTTGACCTCAACTTGCATTTTCTTTTTGTATTGCTCTGTGGTAGACTTGTTTTGGTTAGCCAATGTTCTGCTCCTTGTTCTCATATTATATCTATGTATTACCTTGGGTTCCCCTCCTTGTGTTCCTTTAATGGACCCATGTACTCCCAAAGTATCAATTTTAATCTCTAGTTTAATGTCTTGTGAACTATGATAAGGATCCCCTGCATGTGGTGAGGTTCCAATAGAGTCTTGCTTAAGATCAAGTCCATAATCCTATACTCCATGTTGAATGGAGTCTATAGGATACTCCTTTTTCGCAGTTACAAATGGTGTTTCTGCAGTATCACCCTCATTAGACTTTGAATTCCCCTTTTTCATTGTCATTACCTTCAAAATATTGACTTCCATTTATTCCATGTTGACAAATTCATGGCTTCCATCATCTTCGATTAAAATTGACTGGGGGTCTTTTAATTCTGGCTTAAAAATAGCCTTGGAGTTCAGTCTCAATTGATTTGTAATTCTAGTTTTGTTGTTTGGCTTGCTTGGTGTTTTAATGTTTTGTTCACCCTTTCTCCTTCTGCCTTTTCTGGATGTAGGGGATGCTTTAGGAAAGGTTTCTGTGGGAACAACCTTTCCCTTAACCACTTCATTGTTGCGTGATCTAGATCCAAGTTGCCCCCTCATTCTAGTCACGGGTTTTTTAGGTTGCTTCTTGATGGGGGTTCTCTACTCCTCCTCTAAATGGTTGGATGAGAGAGACCTTTGTGGTGTTTCTAATGCAGGTGGATGCATGTGGGAAGCTTTTCCATTTTTTCTTTCCTTCCTCTTACTTGTAGAAGACATTAGTTGCATGCAAGGGGCTTCTTCGTAAAGGGGGTTTCTAACTTTTTTTATTTCGAGGGTGTGTTCCTTGTTTTGGGGGATTTCCCCTTATTTTTTGCAAGTTGGAAAGGCTTCATTGAGATCCCATGATCTAGAGATACCCTAACCTCTGTTATATATTTACTTGCATCACCTTCATTCTGTGAATCAGGCACTTGTTCTTTCTCTTTCAATCACACATATTTCAAGAAATAAACCCAAGGAATTTCAAGTTCCTCTAAAGAGAAAGACAGCAACAATTTAATTAATAATTGATGGTATAGGCTCCTGTGAGCAGATTCAGTGTGTCTTTGAACCCTCCTGGCCATTTTGGTTAGGATTTTAAGCATGTAATAGGGTAATTTTATATCTTTATCTCCACTTAGATGCATAAGGAAACGAAGGTGATAACAAAGTATTATTCTAAATCGACCCTCACTTGTTATATACCTATGCACTATTGCTAGGGATCCATTTCAATATTCTTTTATCCACGACACATGGATTCCTTACCTCTAGTCAGGGTCTTGATGCTCAGGAACCAAGAATTTGTTGCAGAGGTCAGGAGGCAACTTACCTTTCTTAAACCACCTTTCCCCACAGAAAGGTAGAGCGCAAGCTTCTCCAATGAAGTGTTATGTAATATGAATCTAGGTACCCCCAAGCTGGGTATGGAATCCATCTGCATGAACAACATATCCAGGCCTGTGTGGTATCCTTCAAATGTGCACAAGAATTCATCCCATTATGCCTTTATGAAAATATCTTTGATTTTGGGTATGGCCTCGAATAGCTAAAGACCTTGTGTCTCGGTCCTATTCAACTACCATCGCTCTCTGAGAGGAACCTTGGTGTACAGAGAAGTTCTGATGTCGGTGATGAAGTGAATTTGAATCTCTTCATGTTGAAACTGATACTTTTGTGTTGTTAACCTTCCGTTCAAGTTGTAGTTGCCATGATTGAACAATACAATTATCACGACCATGAATTTTGTTGTGTAATGATGAAACTTCCTGTAGACTGGTGTGGAGGCACTCATTTATGATCGCACATGTATGCAGGAACCATTCAAATAGTTTAAACATTTAAAATGACACATTAAATTATTATATAATTTAAAAATTAGCACGTCAACAGCATTTGCAAGAATAGACTAGTTCTTGCAATCAACCCTGTTCTACATATAAAACACTATAACACCTGCTATGAGCTCAACCAAAGATAAGAATGATGACAAGGAATTTAGACTCAAACCATAACATGTAATTATCCTTCAAGAAAACAAAATATGGTGCAAAAATCAGTCAAGAGAGGTGATGATCACAAAAAAATGAGTCATTTAGTAATGGGGGACCAACTTAACCAATAGAAAAGGTATGGTTTTTTATGGAGGTATAGGGCAATGAGAGAGGAGGGGCATGGGTGTGGGCTTAGGTCTCAACATTGGCTCCAACTATGGATAAAACCTCATGTGGAGTGCTAAGAATAACATACAAGGTGCCTTGGAATTCAATAACTTGCTCCCACTTCCCTTAACTTACCTCTGTTTTTGTATGTCAGCCATGGATATCTGTCACTGTCTCTCAACCATGCATCTCTGAAATTCAAAACTGTAGCTACACTCCAGTGCCTTTGTTGGGATACAGAGTCTTTATTCACACACAAAATAATTAATCAAATGAAAACAAAAAAGAAAATAAGCTATGATACAAGAGGGACCTTTCCTCAGTCTTTCAAGAAAAATAGTGTGTCAGGAAGCACCCATTTACTGGACCTCCAAAGATATTAGTATCATCTAGATTGTGCAAAACAAATGTAATATTGTCTAGAATCTTATTCACCTTAAAATGACCAAACCAAAGTTCATCTAACTTACCATGCTTGGCCTTTTCTTCTCTTCTAGCATCCCACCTCAAGACCAGGTATCCTTCTTGAAAGATATCCTTCTTGGTTTTCTTGTCAAAAGTTGATTTGACCTTACTTTGGTATGCCTCAGTTATTTGATTTAGTGCTTCTCTCTTTTGTTGAACCTCTATAATCTAAAACATTCTCCTCTGGATGTCATTTGGCTCCTCAATTTCTTCCTGTAATAATTTTAGGACTGGTAGATCGAATTAAGTAGGGAATACAACATCTATCCCATAGACTAGATTAAATAGTGAGGATCCCAAAAATATATTGGTTCTGATCCTATCAGCCCATAAGGAATACTTAAGTTTAGAGTCCCAGGATTTCTTGTTTTTAGTCAACAATTTCTTGATGATCCTGATGAGAGTTTTAATTTATGACTAGACCAACCCATTTCCCTAAGGGTAGTAGGGTGTGTATTGTGTTAAGGAATTTTTTTGGCTACCATAGTAGTCAATCATGGCCTTGGACTTGAATTTCTAGGCATTGTCTATTATTAACTTTCTAAGGAATTTGAACCTGGCAAAGATATTTTTCTCCAAGAAATTCATGATCACTCTTTTAGTAGCATTCCTAGTGGGCACAACCTTGATCCATTTGGTAAATTAGTCAATGGTAGTGAGAATCCACTTGTGCTTTCCATTGGACGGTGGATTTATCTCACTTATGAAATCTAATTCCCATTGTTGAAACGCACCACTAGTAGTGATAGGATTTAGGGGTAGTGAGAGTAATTTTTGTTTTCCTGTAAACTTCTTACATTCATTGCATTCCCTTACTGTGGTAAATACATCATAGAAAAGGGTTGGACATTAGTACCCTACCCTCAGGATATTGAGGGTTGTGGCTTTCCAATGATGGTGTCCTCCACAAAATCCCCTGTGCATATCTCCTGTGACTTGTTTAGATTCATCTTCATCAAGACATTTTAATAAGATGCCAGCGAGATCCCTCCAATACAATTTCTAATTTAAAATGCATAATCTTACAGCTTTTAATTTGAGAGACCCGGCCTTCATTTTTTTCAAATATGGTGGGAATTCTAGATGATGCAGAAAGTAAATAACATCTATGTACCAAGGTGAAGAAGAGTAGTTTTCAAATACCTGCATGATGTCCTTTCCAAACTGTGTCATGGGTGCATTTGATTAGGTGAAGGTCTGATGTAATTCCAACACCTTACAATTTGATTCTGATAAAAACTTGGAAAGACCATGTCCCTTAATCAATCTGGTGGGTTTTATGTGAAGTTCATACTCCAATAATTTGACAATCCATTTCCCTCTCTTCCCTTCACTATCTGGTTGGACCAAGATCTCTTTCACACTACTGCTAGGAACATAGGTTGTTATGATATATTGTAACAAATACACCCTAAAGGCCTTCAAATCTTTGACCAATGCATAAGATTACTTTTCTAATATGTCATACTTCAGCTCAACATATCGAAGGGATTTTCTGAAAAAGGCTATGGGATGTTCATGCCCTTCTTTATTTTTTTGTAGCAGTATTAAAACAATGGTTTCCTCGGAAGCGAAAGAGAAGATAAAGAAATCTTTCTAATAGTCAGGGTTGACCAATACATGGGTTGCAACTAAAGCTTGCTTGATCCTTTGGAATGTTGATTTTTCTTCTAGTGACCACTTATTAACAACAACTTTCTTCAACATGTTAGTCATAGGCCTTATGATTTCAGCAAAGTTTGGCACAAAGTGCCTTAAAAAAATTATTCTACCTATAAAATACTAAATAGACTTCTTATTTCTGGGGATTTCAATTTCCTAAATGGCATCAATGCTCTTTGGGTCTATTTTTATTCCTCTTGCTGATATGATTGGGCCTAGGAGCTTACCTTCCGGCATGGAAAAGTGGGACTTCCTGTGATTCAAAGAGATCCCATAGCTTCTGCACTTTCGGAAAATATTCTCAATGTGTTGTAAATGTTCATCATCAAATTTGGATAAAATGGTGATGTCATCCAAATATATAACCATGAATTTGTCTTTCTCCCCAACAAAGGCTATCTTCATGGCCCTCTAAAAGGTGTCCCCTGCGTTCATCAGTATGAAGGGAATTTTGTTTTACATGAATGTCTCCCATGGGATGGTGAATGTTGTTTTTTCTTTGTCTTCTTCACACATCACTATCTAGTTATAACCAGAGTATCCATCCAGCAAAGAAATCTCATGGGAACCTACTACTCTTTGAAAAAAATGGTCCATATTGGGCGGGGGATAGTTATCCTTTAGAGAACACTTGTTGATATTTCTGAAATCAACATGTAAGTGTATTTACCCACTCTTTTTCCTTCTAGGTATCAAGTTGGCCACCCAATATGAGTACCTCAAGGGCACAATAATTATGGCATCAAGTATTTGTTTCTTCTCTTTTTCAATAATGGACATCAACATTGGATTAAATTGTCTAATCTTCTATCTGAATGGTTTAGAACTATCCTTCAAAGGGATCTTGTGTTGGATGATGTAAGTGTAAAATGTCTTCAAATCCTCATATGACTATGCAAAAACATTAGCAAAATTTTTCATGAGGCTGACATACCTATCTTTATGTTCTTCATGTAGTGCCTTTGACAATTTGACTATTTTGGGATTTTCAACAGTCCCAATGTTGCAGTCCATTACCTCTTCTTCTTGATTTTTGATGGCAACTTCTCTGGAGACATCATTACCATTAAACAACCTTTCCAGTGGCACTAGACCCCTGGGGATGTGATTTGTTTTAATTTCCACAATGTTGTGGCCAACCACTTTATTCAACAAATGAGATGTTTGTTGATTTTTCGATTCATCCTCTTCACCCTCTTGATCTATTGAGATGTTGGAGAATTCTTCAATGGTTTGTAGAAACCTTTGTAGCTCCAAATCATCACTAAAGACTTTCCAATTATTTATGTTTTCTAGTATTGATGTCCTATGTATGAATTCCACTTGATACTTAAGATTTGGACCAATGGGAGGTTTGACGATACTAGCAGCCAAGGCCAAAGAATTTTCCTTCTAATTTGCCTCTCTAGGAATGAAGGATATGTTAAATGCTAAAAATAAGTTGTCAACCATGTCCCATACCCCGTTCCTATATTGCTTGAGCCTCTGTTTTTTAGCTTGATAGATTTTTTTGAATTGATTGATAATCAACTCAGAATCACCAAAAAATGCCAAACTGTCAATGGCCATGTCTTTGGCAGCCCTCAATCCCAACACTAGAGATTCATACTCAAATATATTGTTAGTAGTCTCAAATTATAGCTTGTAAGAGAGCGTTATTACTTCTTTTGAAGGGTAAATGAGGAGTATAATAGCCCCAAAACCTTCCTTTAATGAAGATCCATCGAAATGCATCTTCCACACTTTGTTCTACTTATATGCCAGTGACTGATTTCTGCATTCACTGACTGATATTTTTGGTTCATCGTCATTTAAATGTAAAAAAGATGGCATGATCTCATCATCAACAACATAAACTGGATGGTTGCTTGGATTTTGATGATCACTGATGATATATGCCAATCTGACATCCATGTATAGCCTTTTATGTTATCCTCCAAAAAAAAGGATGGTATCATACGCGAGGTCCATTTGTAATGATCCTCCAACCTTCTTGTCTCACATACTACACAAGACCATACCAAACTTGGGAGGAATGTCAGCCACAACAATGTCCATCAATACACTTTTCATGGTTAACTGTGCCAAAGAAACCACCAAATATGTTATCAATCCAAAACATTTAATTTTTTTAGAGTCAAAGGAGTAAAGGTATTGGTAGGGCTTGGTGATCTCCAGACCTAGTTCCTCCATTACAACCTTGGGAATGACATTGTGTGAGGCACCTGAGTCCATGAGACAATTATGTAGGATCTTTTCATGGGAATTTAAAGATATGTAGAGTGATGGAGAGGCATCAGATCCATCCTCAATGTGTGGACCCACAGTAATGGTTGGTTTTTCATCCTACAGACTGATTACATAAGAAGGAACAATAGAAGTAGTTGGATGCAAAACCTTCATAATAGATTTTTGAATGGCTCATTTTTCAACAATTTTGATAAAGGAACATGGATTTTTATTTTTCTCAACTCATGCTCTAGGATGAAAGTGGCTTGTGGTATGTCATCTTCCTTTACTTCAGGGACAATAGGTTTATATGGGGGAGGCTGGTGAGCTTTAGTCAATGTACCCTTGCTTGGATTTTTCTTGGGAGGAACTTCTGGTTTTTTGTTCTGATCAGAGGTGGTGGCTTTGGGAGCCCCTGTTCTAGGCCTCAAATCATACCTATTTTGGTGCTGGACTTGAATAACTCCCTCTTCCCCTACCTCAATATAAAACTAATTTGACAGTTGTGCTACCTCATACTCTTGTTGTGTTAAGTGACTGGTATAAAAATCAGTTTCATTGAAGAGTACAATAGTATTATCCACAACATCACTTTCTACATCCATTTACTCAATTTTATTGTTTTGGAAAGGAGGTACCACTCTTTGATCATCAACATTCCTCATTTCTCTCTGCATTATCCAAGGGACATCATTCAACCTCCTAAATTGGTTTGGATTTCTATTCCCAACCCCTTGAAAACATATGTTTGGTTGCTTAGATTTCCATTTTAGCTTAGCTATTTCAAATGTAAAATCCTTTAATGTTTTGGTCATCTCATCAAGTTTAGGATCATATGTGGCTGGGTTAGAGGAGGCAGGGGAATCCTCCCTTTTCTTCTTCTTATCTTTATCAAATCTCATCTTTAACCTGTCTGATTCTAGGATGTTGGACTCAACCTCAATGGTTGCTTCTTGCATGGACATCAAGGTGGTGGTTATTCTCTCCCTCAAGAGAAGGAAAATTATGCATCAAATGCATTGGCATAAGTGATCTCGGAAGAGTCTTCAGTTGGTTTAATCTCGTCAGGGATTCTTCCATACATCTTATTGAATCTCTTGGTGAAGTATGAAATAGACTCACCATTCTTTCTCTTAAGATCCCCAAACTCGGTGATGTAATACATATAATCTCTTATATCTCCCCATTTCTTTATGAAATATTCATATAACACATCAATATCTGTAATGGAGGTTGGGGGGAGATCCAAAAACTATTTCCTTACTTCCCCATCCAGGTTTTGTACAAACAACCTCATCCACACATCTGCATAGTCAATGTTGAAGTTGTCTGCAAAGTTGTAGAAGGATACTAGGTGCTCCTCAGCTATGACATCCCCTTCCTCATTATATCTTGGCAAATATTTCATATAATATGTGGTTGGGAGTGCATGTAAGCCTACATGAAAAACTAGGGGTGCATATCTGGCAACAATTATGGCATCCATCCTGTTAACAACCATTGCTTGGGAAATTGGAATCTGAGGTTTGATTGGAGATATAGGGGTGGATGATCAACTGGATGATGAAGTAGAGGTGGGGGTTAAATATATCTGAGAGTCCTTGGAAATGTGATTCTAGGGCTAAAAAGTTCAAGTTGCTTGTGATAGTGAAGAAAAGTAGACTCTTTAGGTGTAGCTTTTCCCTTGAGGGATGAGGTATATCTCTGAGCTCAGGTGGATTTTCTTATTTGTATTTCTATCTCAGAGACTACTGTGTCCTTATCAGGGTTGGGATGAGACTTAGTGGCTTTAATGTGCTCATATTTGGATCTCTTGAGTCCTTTTTTGGGAGAAAATATTTCTTCTGTGAAGTTTACTCAGTGGAGTCGTCAGGTGAAAGGTGGCAGTCAGTATGTGCCTAATATTTGTTCACCATCAAAGGTAATAACTTCTCATTGTCATTATCCCAGGGAAAATGTTCAATTTCTTGGCCAACAACAGTGCCATAAGATGTTGGTACTAAATTCTGCACCTTACTGCTAAAGGGAAGAGCAAGTCCACTTCAAGTTGGAATGGTTGGTTTTATGATAAGTTAAGTTTGTTGGTCAATTGGAGGGTTGGTTTTACCAAGAAAAAACATGTTTGGGTTGGAAAGATGATATGGTTGTGAGGTCCTCCTTGGCTTGTGGTACACAAATGATAAACAAGTGATAAAATTAGGGGTGATTTTAAGAACCCCCCGTAAATTTATATATATAATAAATGGGTGAATCCCCATGATACATAGGAAAAAATGAAGGCTATTTTATCAATTATATAATATGTATATATAAGTTTTTGGCAAATCTTTTAGTCAATTATATAATCTTGTAAAATCTTGGTGAATCTTTCACTGAATTATAAAATCTTTTAAAAACTTGGCAAATTTTTCACTGAATTATAAAACCTTGTAAAGTCTTGGAATTTCTTTTGATAAAGTATAAAACCTATATATAATAATAGGGAAATGTGTTCATTAAACTGTAATATACTCATTTTA
This sequence comes from Picea engelmannii, assembly GCA_009831015.1. Lineage (NCBI taxonomy): Eukaryota > Viridiplantae > Streptophyta > Pinopsida > Pinales > Pinaceae > Picea > Picea engelmannii. The sequence goes on from ML799754.1 coordinate 212,340, forward strand.
CATATTTGGAAAAACAAACATAGTTTGTCGATCCTTTAGACAATGTTGCAAGAATTAAGGGTTTTGTTTGTCAAGGTTGTTCCAAGGGCTTACATGACATCAAGGATGAAAACTAGGGAAGAGTGTTCTAAGGGATTACATAAGGAAGGAGTGGAATGAACTATTGGTTTTTATTCAAAGGTATATAACCTGTGAGGAAAGGTATAATTCAACTTTCATGTATCACATTGGATTATTGAAACATTTCACAGGTACTCATCCACTCAATATGCCCTATTTTCTTTGG
>ML799755.1:0-12128 GCA_009831015.1 Picea engelmannii
ACCTGAAAATAAAAACATGTTATGAAACCATTTGCTAATCATTGAAAGACATCACAAAATCCTTCATACTCTTGTTTTGAATTTTCATGTTGAAAATCAAGAAATTCAAAATGAAAAATAATCGATATAAGAATGAAGAGCCAATGTTAAAGTCACTTTCAATAGTTAGCATATTCAACATAATAATGTACAATGGAAACATTTAAATCACAAAATATTCACATAATTCAAAGCAAACCACTCAAATAAGAAAAAATCAGAAAACAATAAAAGGACTATCAAAAGACCAAATATCCAATCGATTCAATTTTGTGAAGTTATTACATTACAAGCCAACCATCACACCAAAATAATCCATAAAATCATATTCTCGGATCAAGTAAGATAGAGTCGAATGTCATGAAAGCAATATTTTCGAATGGTCTAGGGGGTCTCCTTGAATTTTTACAAAAAATTCAAGGGCCACTGTTGGGGGGCCAACAATGTGCCAATATTAAATGTGGGCATTAGGGATTGTGTTAGAATATTGTTGACCATGTGACATCCTCAACGTTGTTCTATAGAAACACTAATACTAAGGGCTTGTTACACTTTCTGTAGCTAAATAAATATGACTGGGACCTTGGTTGAGGGATCCCTTGAGTAGATTAATATAGTCTTGACGATAGATTGATGGGGTAGGGTTGATAATTTTTAGCTACAAGTGTTGAATCAAGTGTTGGAAACAAGAGTTTCCCCATGCGTGTTGTTAAATCTAGGATCATACAATCTATTACGAACCGATTAGTTGTTCCTTTGTGTTGGGAATCCATAACAATGATAATGGAACCTTTTTTTCTTTTTGAGAGAGGATGTCTAACATGGGAAGTAGGGAAAGTAGTGGTGTGATTCTTTGGGTTATCATGAATGCAATATGGCAGACACATTGCAAAACGGTGGTGTGACAGAGTAGGTTGGATGTTGGGCATTGGTGGAGCTAAAAGTTTATCAAGAATTGGCATAATAGTTGTGACTGAAAGGTGATCTAGGCATAAAAGGAGAATGCATGGAAATGACGAGGTGAGGGAACAACGAAAGGGATGCAATGGCTGATGTTGTGAAGGGCCTTCACCTTAGGAATTAGGGTACCGATAATAGTTCTAGGGTTTCTTGGGCTTGATGGATGCAAGTGACGGTTCTATGTGTGAGAAGTACATGCTCCAGTGAGAGATGTTGGAGCTGTTGGAAATGGGCATAATATTGTGGAATAGCCAGTGTGCGACGATATAATTAATGGTAACTCAAAATGGTGGTAAGAGATAACAGTTGTGTGACCACATAGAAAAGGAAAATATAGAGGGGAGAATGGATTATTGTTGCAAGGAGGCTTTTTAGGAGGAGCAATGAGAAGAGCGTTATCATTTGAGATGGAAGGATAGGGAATTGATTCAAGAGCAGGGTTGGAATGGTTGGGAAGTGTGGAAATGCAGTTATGAAGGAAGCACACTTGCTTACAATTAAGTAAGGAGTAGTGTGCACCTAAGTTCAAATAAAAAAAAGGGTTTAAGATGGTGTCACAAATGTTATCTTGGAGCTGTTTTAAAAGAGCAATGAGATGGGTCATTTGAGAGAGTGGGAGGTTCATGCTAGGGAAAGCAATGAATGGGTGGAGAAGGTCCAAGAGGGAGAGTGCATTTGAGAGGGAGAGGGTCACAAAGGGAAGTGAATATTCCATAAATAGGCGAAAATAATCTATAATATTTTGTATATGTTAGTAAAACTAACTAGCAAGGTTGTTAAAGCTTGAATACATGCTGTTGTTGAAAGGTTGAGGCTGAATCTCTTGTCAGAGCAAGGCTTCCATTTCAATTCTAGATTGAAGCAGGGAAGGTCTAAGAATAAAGTGTCAAGGGAGATTTGGGTGAAAGGGTCGTGCTCAAAGAACATATCTGCAAAATCTTCTTTCCAGAGCAAGGCTTGCACTTTAATTTGTGACTAAAGTAGGGAATGTGTTGGAAGAAAGCATCAATGTAGATCTGGGTGGGAGGGCACACTCCAAAGAACCAGATCTAAACTTCTACTATAGAAAATAGATGAAATTAGGTGCCAATTGTAGATCTGGGTGAGATGGAACACTCCAAAAGAACTAGATTTGAACTTCTACTACTGAAAAATGAAAATTGTCACTGGGGTACTAAGCCTAGGAACCCAATACTGAAGAATGAACATGGCTGGATGGATTCTCTAATAGAAAATGATGTAGATTTGTACCTCTCAACTAGAAAAAACCCTAACTAATAAGTGAAGCATGCAACCTACGACAATAATTTACCCAAGAACAAGAGAAATCCAAAGAGAAATAGAAATAAGAATAACCTCAAGGCATACAATGAGCTAGTTTATTACACTGGTCAAATGACCTTTATATAGGGTTACAATGGATCCACATAAGATGGAAATAAGTTGAGGGTTGAGAAAGAAATAATAAACAACTCCTAATTGTAGCTCAAATGATGGGAATATGCAACTACATGCTACACATTGATAACTAATAACTAACAAGCTAGAAATGCGGAAATGTTGCCCTTAAGTGCTGGGAGATGTTGATTTCTTGTTGATTGAGCTTGGGTGCTACTTGGTTGAGGGGTATGTACTCCTTGGGAAGGTCTCCTTAGCAATATAAATCGTCACTTTTTTTCTTATGCTCTATATAGGTCATATACATCTTGATGTTGGAAGAGTCTTATATATTAACTCTAACCAAAATGTTTGTTTGTAGGGTTTTCACTTGTTTTTAGGGTTTGAGGTTTTAGGTATTAGTAGATACAATCATGCTTTATGAATCACTTTTACTTAAATCTAATCTCTCCTCATAAAAACCCTTTTGAAAGAAAAAAATTGAGGGAATGGCTTGTACAATAACATTTGAATTGTTTGAATTTTATCATGTCAATGCTTTTATGTTTTCTGAACAATTTTCTATTTATTTTCTCTATACATGTGGTGAGTTGACAACCTAGATATTAATTGTTTCTTCATACAAAGGATAGTTTCAATGTCCAAAGGGTGTTGCAATACTCGTGTCATTCAAAATGCTTGAGTTCGAGCTTTACACAGTGACTCTGAACAAAGTTAGAACAATAATAGAACAATGTTTAATTTATAGTTTGTGTAATATGTTTGCAACTGTATAGTTCTTGTTTTGAGAGGAAAAATACAATAATTCATAAATTCACAATTTTCTCTTTGGTGTTATTTTAATTGTGAGTTTTTTGACAACCATAATTATTTATTTTGCTGCTCCTATTTGGCTTGTCAACATGTTGATTTTTGGTGGTGTGATTGATGGATTGGATATACATTTAGAATTAAAAAACCTCGAACTCAATTGTGTTATAATTGTTGATATGAGATTGCAAGTTCGTGACTGTGGTACTTTTTGAGCACATTCCATACAAAAACCAAAGAAGTGTTTTTTCGATCACTCAATGGAAGCATAATTCACATATGACTCTGCAAGCAGTCTTGTGACATTTGCAATTCCTCTTCCAAAAGAAAAAATGTACTAGTGAGATGTTAAATTTGAATTTGAAGTGACATAGTTCCACTCTATTGATCATTTGCACACTCTACCAAAAGATGGGGTTACTATAAGAAAGTTTCCTTGTATTCTTGGCCTTTTGAATGGAAAAGGCATAGGGAGTATGATGAAAAATTCAAGCAATCACAATGATGTAAACACAATCTTGGTATACAATTAGGCACCTCATATTGTTATATTCTTGTATTTTTCTATGCTATGGTAGGAAAGGGTTGCCACATCGTTTTAGATTTTTCTAGTTTTTGGTTGCCACATCATTTTAGATTTTTCTAATTTTTGGTTGCCACATCATTTTATATTTTTCTAGTTTTTGGTTGTATTGGTAGGTTTTTGTCTAGCAACTAATGTCATATATTTGTAATATTTTCATGCATGTATGGATTCCTTTGAAACAACTACTAGGGTGAACAACATGGCATCGTAAGGGTCAACAAGTTTTCACATATAAAGACCTCATCTTTATTTTAATAATAAAGACATGTTAAACTTCATATCTTGGCATGACTCTATTTGTTCTCACACAAAGTTCTCACTTTATCTAAATAACAACAATCAAATAAATGAATATAATTCATAACATAATGAAATAATCAAGCCAATGTTCCACACTAATTCCAAATGTATATATTATGTTTTTTTTTTAAACATAAAAAATATTACTTTTAATTAATTGTTAAACACTTTAATTGATAAACGAAAATTTATATTTAATCTAAACAAATCATATAATTTAACTTTTTACTTTTATAATATAACACAAATACATAAATTTTGCGACTCTTAGAGATTGTAGGTTTTTATAGTTTTTTTTCATAACACTGCTTTTAGATTTTTGGATATAATTTGTGTATGGATTTTTTGAAACTTCCAAAATTTCGAGTGGGCACTCCACCTATCATCAGGGACCGTTGAAGAAATAAGGTATGAAAGGAGTGCTTAGGGAAGGGTTTATAAAGGTTAAAATTAAACCTCCTCCTTAATTTTAACCGTTATAAACCCTTCCTTCAATAGTCTTTTCATATCTTATTGCTTCAATAGTGCCTGATGATGGGTGGAGTGTCCACTCGAAACGTTAGAGGTTTCAAAAACTCCATACACAATTTACATCCAAGAATCTAAAAACAACTTTATAACTCTTGTTCAAAGACCTAGACTTTACCACCTACAACTTTTATTCTAAATTTGTATTATGAAGTTTAAGTGATGATAAGAAACAAAATCGTCAAAAAGTAGAACCATCGTTAATTACAATATTTTAATTATAAGATTTATGATATTTTGAATTATAAGATTAAATGATATTTACAAATTTTGAATTATAAGATTTATGATATTTTGAATTATAAGATTAGATGATATTTACAAATTTTGAATTATAAGATTCATGATATTTGTACACTTCGCTTTAATTTTTTTACATTTTAAAATCCTAATGAGGCAAAAAAATAAATAAATGGAAAGTAATAAATATTTAACCAAAAGTTTGATCCAAGAAGTAAAAAGGACATTTGAGACATTCAAAACTAAGATTTTTACCCCACCAGGGGATAATATTGGGGGTCTTAGAGTTGAGTTGACATCTTTATGATGGAATTTTAAAGATTTTCTTTATATTTTATAGGAAAATATTAATAATGTATATGTAGTTTATATAAAAATGCGTTTACGTATATATAACTATCATAATAATTATTGTAGTTAAAGACTGAATGCAAGTTTCGAATTTAAATGCTAAAAATTTATAAATTTGATCTATTCCCTATGATAGTAGGGAAATCAACATGTCGGGGGTTTATGGTCCAACTTGTTTTTTTGGGGGCTTGTCGACATTTGCCTAACTTTTATCTTGATTTAGAGTATCAATAACATTAATAATCCTAAGTTCTCTAAAGACTTTTTCAAGATATGAAATAGCTTTATCATGATCAGAAGAGTTAGATTCATGTCAACTTTTTCCAATTTGAAGGGAGGATTCTAGAATTGTTAAAGTAGATGAAGTGTGTTGTTGGTAATTAACAAACTTGCTTGTTTTTTCCAAATGGGTGACAAGGGACTTAATAATAACAATGGGAGTATTGATAGGAAGCTTGGTAGAAGTATGAGGTATAATGTGAGATGTTTTTGTAGGGGTTTGGAAGGCATCATTTAGTTGGCCATTTTTTTTGAGTTTTCCACCAAGGAGTATGATGATTATTGTTGAATCGTTTAGGATGCTTTGCCTTTGATTTGGTAGCCTCTTGCTTATATAAACATGAATACATAAATGCACAAATGAAGTGGAGAATTTAGCCCCAAAGGCTTTGCCGAGTCAAATGTATTTTCCCAATCCATTGCCACTGACTTCTAAATAAATGGGGTTTTAGAATTCAAGAGAAAAATTTGACAACTAATCGAAAGTAGAACTATGATTAGGGATTTGGTATTAGGGTCGAACCTAAGTTGCCTTGTTTGCATGAAGAGACATGTGTTTCCCATAAACCACATCCAAACATTACTACTTCTAGTTAGTCCTCATCATAAATAAACATAAGAACACATAAACCTTTGCATCGAGATGAATGACCATGATTTACATCATAATGGAACCCCATGATGTTGCAATTCAAGCTTATCACTGCTTCAATGAAAACCATAAAGCATTAAATTTACAAATCACATTATGATAATTGAGATACTCATTCTCTTGCTCAACCCACTTGGTTTTTATATCATGGTTTGAGATTACCATTTCCTTTTCCATGCAAAAGGTTGTGGAAGAAAGAGGGGAAGGGGTTGGTAGCCCAACATCAACACTAGATCCGTTGAGGTTGAGCAAGGACTCCTTGAAGGTAATGTTGGTTTTAATTGGGCCTCCTAGTGCATGCTTCGAGCCCTCGACATAAGGAGTGGGCATACCCTTCGCTTATATTCCGAGGGTGCATGTAGAAGCGTCTACATTCAAGGTGGCGAGAATTAGAACCTTAGATGCAAATAATGTCTTCCCATGAGAAATCATAGTTGTGAGAGTGTCCATCTTGAAATCAAGTAAAGCCCATGCTATAGGTAAGAGAGGAGAAAGTTATTCCTTCCTTCTTCCTATCAATACAACTTGCAAGAAAAAAAGGAAAGAATAAACGAAAATCATCCAAAACTCTAAAAAATCAAATAAAACCCATACTATAGGCAAGAGAAGAGGAAGTTATTCCTTTCTTCTTCCTATCAATATCAATATCAATACAACTTGCAAGAAAAAAGAAAAAGAAAAAACAAACAAAAATCATCCAAAACTCTAAAAAATTCCCATCCTTTAACATACTCCTTGCATATTTTAATTTATTTATAATATTAAATATTATATTAGAATAATTTTCAATATTCTTAAACTATTATTCATAATATACTATATATCTTTTTCATTGTATACCTTGTCTCATATATACTCAAGTAATAAGTACACTCTCTCGTCATATTGTGTGATGAAAGATGTATTTAAAAACTAGTTTAAGAGTACGAAAAAAAGATTAACATAGAATTCAATATCGAAATTATATATTAACTTAATCCACTTTATCATTTTATAATTCATAAAGTTGAAAATCATGTATTTTACAACTTTCGTATTTATATAATATATAAGGGTTACAATATATAAAAGTTGAAGGACGAAATGATAAAGAGGCATCATAACTAAAGTTTAGAAGGTCTTGTTTTCGCGGTTTGGTATAAGATTTGTCATGTAACAAAAGTTGAAGCATACCGACAAAAGGTATATATATTTATAACGAGAAATACGACAATGATTTCATATTAAAATTGTTACGAGACTTCAAAGCTACTCAATCTTATCAATAAAGTACGTTGATGAGTTAATTCTGTCGTCAAACAATTTAATTTATTGGAAAAACAAAGATGCGAAGCTAGTTTTGTTAAACGATAAAGATTAATTATTTTATAATTTATTGAAAAATAAAGATTTAAAATTAGTTTAGTTATATGATACAAATTGATTATTTTTCTTTCCAAAAAATTAAAATAATTATAAAAAATAAAATTATTAAAAAATATGAAAAGTAAAATCAAAAGTTATGTATTTAATTATAAAATAATGATATCTTAAAGCTTTTTTTTAATATTATTAACTAAAATACACAATTTTTTACTTTTTAAAATCTTATTAAAGATAAAAAGTTCAATTTGAATTAAAATATTAAATAATATTATTTAGTTACAATTTTTTTGCATTTTAAAACATTATTAACTAAAATAAATATTTTTTTTGCATTTTCAGATCTTATTGAACAAAATAGATGAAAAGTTCAACTTGAATTAAAATATTAAATAATGCTACTTAAGAGTTTGGTCCAATAATTCTAGAATTGGTAGAGCGAAAACTACATCCAAGGTATTCAAGATTAAGGTTTTTACCTTGTTAAAGGAAAATATGATAGGTGTTATAGAGTTTATATTTTAAAGATTTAAATAAAATGTTTATATATATATATATATATATATATTATTTTGTTATTGTAAAAAATATTATAGTTAAAAGTTATGAATGTAAATTTCAAATTAATTTAAAAAAAATTATATATTTGATGTATTTTGTAATATAGTAGGAAACTAACATGTTGAGAGTTTATGTTTCATTTTGTTTATCTTTTTTCCTTTTTTGTTTCTTGGTATTTGTTTAACATTCATCTTCATTGAGAGAACCAACAAAATCAATAATCATTGGCTTTCTAAAGATTTTGTTAGGCTTCAAAGTAGCTTCATCTTGATTGGAAGAGCCAGATTCATGTTGCCTTTTTCTAATTTGAAGGGTGGGTTTAAGAATTGTCAAAGTAGACGAAATGTGTTGTTGGGAATTAGTCAACTTGTTTGCTTCCTCCAAAAGGGTGATAAGGGACTTATCAATAACAATGAGAGTATTGATAGGAGGCTTAGTAGAAGTATGAGGTATAGCACGAGAGGTGTCTATATGGGGTTTGGAAGGCACTACATGATTGGGTGTTTTCTTCGAATTCTTCCACCAAGGAGTAGGAGTATGGGGATTGTTGCTAGACCATTTAGAACCCTTTGCCTTTGATCTGGTAGCCCCTTGCCCAAATCAACATGATTACACAAATGAACAAAGGAAGTGGAGCATTTAGCCTTACTGGCTTTGCTGAGACCAATGTATCTGCCTAACTCATTGCCAATGACTTCTAAGTACTTGAGGTTCTAAAATTCAAGAAGCAAACTTGATAATCTAACCCAAAGTGGAGCCATGATCAAGGCTTTAGTATTAGGGTTGAAGTTGAGGTGCCATGGTTGCATGAAGAAACATGCGTTTTCCATAAACTAGGAGCAACACTTTACTACTTCCAGTTAGTCCTCATCAAAATTGAACACATGGATGAAGAAACCTTTTGCATTGAGACAAATGTCCATGATTTTTGTGAGAAAGGAACCTTGTGTCATGGATTCAACGAAGGCCACAAAGTGTTAAATTTGAAAATTGCATCATTGTCCTTGAGATACTCAATCTCTTGCTCAACCCACTTAGTTTTGGAACAGTGTATGAGATTATCACTAGCTTTTCCATGCAGAAGAACATGGAAGAAGAAGGGGAAGGGGTTGATGGCCCAACATCAATTCTAGATTTATCATGGTTGAGCACGAACTCCTTGAATGTACTGTTGGTTTTAATTTTCCCTCTTGGTGCATGCTTCAAGCCCTTAACTTACATAGAGGGCATATCCTTCACTTGTATTTCGAGGGCACATATAGAACCTTACACATTCAAGGTGGTGGTGGTTGGTACCTTAGGCACAAACAATGTCTTCCCATGCAAAATAAGAGTTGTGAGAGTGTCCATCTTGAAACTGAGTAGAACCATAGTCGTGGGAAAGAGAAGATGAAGCTTTACCTTCTTTCTTCCTATTAATTCGACTTTCGAATTGTAAGAAAAAAAAATCATATACCAAAACAAATGTAAATAAATATCTTACCGCAACCCAATCCTTTAAGATATTATCTTAATATTTTGATTTATTTAATTATATGTACTAAATTATCTTCTTCGTTGTATTTACCTCATCTCTAGTCAAGTAATACAATACACAATCTCATTACATTGAGTGATGAAAGATGTATTTTAAAATCTAAAGTATAGGAGTATGAAAAATGATTAGCGAACATATAATAACTTGGTGTACTTTATCATTTTGTAATGTATAAGGATCTTATTATTATTTCGAAAATATATACGCCGTAGGCTAAAGATTCTACGAAATGAAGATTTTTTCCGGGGATATTTGACCGAAATCCCCCGAGAAATTGTTGGATTTGTAAATTTAAGTGATTATTTCTGTAGAATCCAAATCCCCTAGAAGTTTTTCAACATGCTGAATCCATTTCTACATTCAAAATGGATTCTGAACAACGAAAAATAATGATTTGTATAAATTTATATCACCAGATTCTAACAAAAAAAACCATTTCATAAAACAACTAACCAACACCAATATATACTACTTTTGTATTTAATATTTATATATTATAAAATGTCGCATTAAAAAAATCATTACGAAGAACCGTGACAACTAAAGTTTAGATCTTCTTCTCGCAGTTTGGTATCAGATTCGTCGTGTAACAAAAGTTGAAGTATACGGACAAAGCAATAAAATAAGGTATATGTATTTATAAAGAGAAACGAGAGAATGATTTCATATGAAAATTTTAAATGAAGGTAATAGTGACCGAAAATTTTATATGAAGGTAATAGTGACCCCACAAGTTAAATTGTGAGACCTAAAAGCTAATCTATCTTATCAATGAAGCACGCTGTATGAGTTGTGTGGTCAAAGCAAATTATAAATATCTTTATCACTTTTACTTTAATCTTTATTTATGCTTCATTCTTTGTCACTTTCTCTTGTAAAGTGAAAGTGGTCTTATTCAAAGATATCGTATCAATTTAATTAAAGTATATCCGATTACGTACATTATATATTATATGTGTGTGGTGGTGGAACACTCTTTAATTATCATAAGGCATCGAAATATATTTTACTTAGTACAATGGTTCTCATGTGGGGTAGTGTTCACTAGGAACTTAGAATATTGTTATCCTTTTCTTTAATGGATTGGGATATCAATATAGTAAATGTAATATAAAACTAACTTTTAACACCGTTCTTTGTAAACACGCTACATTATTTTTAAACAATTAAATGTACTTAGAAAGAGAATTAGTTTCCTAAATGATTTAGGAATGATAGTTAAAAAGATAATTAGTTTTTTAACTTATTTACGAAACAATGAAATGATAGTTAGAAAGATAATTACTTTCCTAAATGATTTAGGAAACAATGAAATGATGGTTAAAAAGAGAATTAGTTTCCTAAATGATTTAGAGAATTAGTTTCCTAAATGATATAGGAAAATAGAGTAACAACATGATTTAGGGGTAGTATGAGTAATTTGTTTCCTAAATGATTTAAAAAGTTACATTAGTAGGGTTAAAATTGATTTCTAAATGGTTTAAAAAACTACAATAGTATGGTCAAAATTGACGTGTTTATGTTTTTGGGTAGATGGATAATACCTTCCCAACCATTTGTATCAAATGTTAAAGGAAAAAAATGTTAAGTTGGCCCCTTTATGATTGTATTATCTTTTTAAAGTATAGGGTAATTAAAAAAGATGTGGAAAAAATTAAATAAGTATTTAACATGAAATTTTTAGTATAGGTTAGTTTTACAATATAATTGGAATAAATACAACAATTATGCAAATGAGTAAATATTTAAAATAACTATTATATTTTATGGAAGAGAATCAATGAATATATATGTAGGATGAAGAAAGGAGTTTGTGCTATGTTAGTTGTATCTTAAGTAGGAGTTCATTGTGAATCATTGATTTCATTCTTGGTTGTCCATAATGGTCTTGAACTTGAATTGTATAGGGGTATGAGTTTTGGATTGGTTCTCATGATTATTGGGTGACATCCACATTAGTATGCTCATCATAACAAGCATAATGTGCTTATCCCATGTATTCCTGGTGGATAGTCTATATTTGGTTGCAAATTCAAATCTCTAAAGACATTGAATAAAAAAAATGAAAAAAAATAGTTTGATAAACTATAAGTTTAATTTTGACTTAATAATATGTGGAAGCTTCTAATTTGTATTGTTGGTGGAGTTCACCAAATGTTTCTCATGATTACTTTACGACGACGATGTTTACCATCTTCTTGAGACCGACAAGGTTTATCAAACACCTCACAATGTAGTGTTAATGACCACATTTCATGGCGTATATACTGTTGAATGTGGAATGCCTTCAAATCAAATAATATATATCCCTTCCCATATGGGCATTGATGTTACACTGTGTGGTGCTTATTACTTGCCATATTTATGGCTCGATGTCATGTATCATGCACATTTTATAGCGACGGTCATAGACTCTTGACCATAAGTGGTAAGGTAAGTCAATGCAACAAGATAGGTAATGATTTCAGTCACCATGCTCAACACACCATACTATAAATACACCATGAAGGGTGTATATGGATGCC